>WJQU01003241.1:0-24894 GCA_029228625.1 Pseudolycoriella hygida
AACAACCAAAATTTTGGGAATAAATGGAATAAAAGAATAAATGGAATAAATGAAGTGCGCCACCCCTCGTGGGGACCAATACCAGTCGACGCACATATAAAAAAATTAGCTGGAAGATGCGTCCGATTTCGGTAGGGACCCGTACGTATCAGAATAGATGTGGCAAACAGAATAGATGTTACGAAAAGACTCGAACGTAGCAAGTAAATATTGCCTTAACTCAAAAGTATGTGCAATACGTCCTCATTAAATTGAATTGGAAATTACCGAAAGGGCAACCCGTCCGAAGCAACGGCGCAAACAATCTCTCCAAGCCCTTAAAATAATCCCAGAATTTAGAACCAACCTAGAGCAACTTGGCAGAGGCCTATGATCCATACCTCTATGAATAAAAAGGTTTGCCTCTTTTTTCTATTCCCGTGAAGTAGCGCCAAAGTCAAATCGCCAAAAAAACAAAAATCGCAAAAAAAAATCGCCAAGATGTGAAGAAACGCCAAATTAATTTTTTTCAGCTCTTGGCGTTTCTTCACACTTTGGCGATTTTTCTTGGCGTTTCATCACATTTTGGCGATCTTTCTGATGATTTAACAAATAAATGATGATTTAAGAAAAATCGTTATTATAGTGTGAAATAACGCCAAGAGCTGAAAAAAATTAATTTGGCGTTTCTTCTCTTTTTTTCGATTTTTTTTTTTTTTTTGCGCTTCTTCACACTTTGACGATTTTTTTGGCGCTTCTTCACACTTTGGCGATTTCTTATTTTGTAGTTATTTCTTGAATCACCAGAAAAAATCGCCAAGTTGTGAAGAAACGTCAAAAAAAAAAAAATCGCCAAAGTGTGAAGAATCGCCAAAATGCATTTTGGCGATTTGACTTTGGCATTACTTCACGGGAATCTTTTTTCTCTAGAACACTAAACAAAAAACCACGATAGATTTTCATTATATTATATTTCGTGATTTTCTGATGTCCAAAACCTTGAAGGGCGATTTCCGTTCTAATTTCTCAGTGATATAAGTGAAAAAGTTCCACCAACCTTCAAAAAACCACGTTTTTCACCACTTTTTCGACCGTAACTTCGAAAGTTTGCAACCAATTTTGTCCAAATTCAATCTCGGAATCAATTTTCTGGTTATCTTTCAGGAAAAAAAATAGAAAATCGGATTTACCCGATTTATGTAGAAAAAACAAGGTAGGCCCTAGTAGAGACTCAGTTTTGGGGCCCTGGCTGAGTCTAAAAGCTCAAACTCAAAAGAGTTTCTTCCATAAGTTGGGAGGCATGCCCAAACTCTTCAAACGAAAATGAAATGAAATGAAAATCGGAGAAGATTTACTCGAGTTGTGGACAAAAGGCCAAAAACCACTCATTGGCCGTTGGGCCGACAGTGCCCAGATTCAATCCCATAAAAGATTTTTCGATTACCTTTCAGGGAAAAATAGTTTTTGAAAATCGGTTCCCTACTCCCGGATCGAAATTCGACTGGTTACAAACGTCGTGGTGAACGCAATAGACCCCTAGTCTAAAAATCCGCTAGAAGATGCGTCCGATTTCGATAGACTGTTCTTCAAAAGAATCCGTCCTTATTAGGTATATTAGAGTCACCAAACGGCAAGAGAAACAGCGGTTTGCAAGAATCTTGCATTCATCTATAAAAGCGGGATAAAACGTGACGAAAGCAGGTGCGACGAAAACAAGCGCTAGAACAATAAACTTCGACGATTTATCGGATCAACACCGTAAAAGCATAGAACGCAGTACGAATTTATTATTAGCGACATGTATACAGCCGGACCAAGGCGAAACAGTAAGCATTAGAGTGAGAGAGAAAGAGAGACGGACACACAGAGAGAGTGACGTTTTATGATGAAATATTCAAAATGACCTCCGAATGGTATGGTTTAAAAAAGAAAGCGCTTTGAAAGGAACAAGTTAACGAGAAAATTTTTGATTTGTCAGCTACCGTACATAAAGTCGGATTTTGTTTTTGTTTACATACACCGAAGATTGTTTGGTTGTTCTCACTAAATTATCTGAAGTCTTTTTATTTTGCTTGGTCGGTAATTTAAAATTTTGTATTGCTTCGATACGACCAAATTCGTTGATAAATCAACTAAAAAGTAAATAGACTTTATAAGCAAGAGACGAATAACATAGACAAAAGCCGATCTCAGCGTATCAGTTGCCTTATTCGGCGTATTAGTTGATTTAAATTTAGTTTAATTTAATTTAAATTAGTTGAGTTACATTGCACATTAATTGTTTGTGTTTGTTTCGTTGATTTGGTGAATGAAATAGCATATGCAACTGCGGGATAATTTGTTTATCCACTCGGAGGATTACATCCCTCACCTTCGACTCGGGGTACAAACCTCCCCCTCGAAGATAAAAAAAGTTTCCCTGCAGTTGCATAATCTACTACTAAATTACCGACCAAGCAAAACAACAATACTTCCGAATTATTCTGTTGTTTTTCGAAATCAAACACCGCTGCTTTAAGTATTACTATGAAGCTAAATTTTTAATTTAGCACTTCAACAAAATGTTGGATTTGAGAGATTCAACAAAATTTTGGATGTGAGAGATCCATCAAATAGCTAGAAGTGGGATCTTGCAGTTTAAATAAAAAACAAACTTGAACGTTGGTGAAACAGTGTATCTAAGCCCATACATTTGGCATGATTGCTCATTATAATATGTGTTATGCTGATTTACACATAGTCCTAGCAAGATATAGGTGTACTGAAGTGGTCGTGATACGCCGAAATCAGCTTTTGTCCTTGTTCTTCGTCCCACTAAATTGACTTATTTTTATAAAAAAAAGGATCAGTTTTGGGGGTTACGGTTTGAGCTCATTGTACTCAGTGGCTTTCCCGCAGAGGTGGACACCAATAAGTTTTTGCTTGTCGTTCCACACTGGTGAGTGTTGATCGAAATGGTAATCGAACGGTTCCACTGAAGTGGTTGGGTTTAAGAGCCTAGCTACGAAAGCCTCATCCGAGAGCAATTTCAGTAACATGGGACTGGGGGAGGGGCACTCACACATCAACTATAGCGATGTCTCGATGATGTCTCGACATTCGTTGGTGTGCCTATAATGCTGCAACGTGAGGACTGTGTGAGATCTGAATCCAACAAATTTTCTCGCGGCAGTGCCCGCAGCGCTGATTCTATATAAGTAGAGAGATAATTGTGCAAATTCAGCGTATCCCTTCGGCTCAAGGGGCCGTGCGGTTGAAGCTATGCTAGGTACTCAACATTTACTCTGTGCTAATCAGGGTCTATTATGTTGAATTTATTGGTGAATTTTGTGAATTTTTACAAACTTTGTGAATTTTGTGAATTTTTTCAAATTTTTGTGAATTATTGCAAATTTTTTATGTACGAAAAATCAATTGCATCAAACATCCCAAAAGACACATGCATTTTTCTATCATTCAAGTTCAAATATGAACAAAATGGTTAAATTAGTTCTGGAGATAAGGTCGAAGAAGTGTCTAGAACGTGTTTTTTTTTAGGGTCCGTGAAACTTTTTTGCAGATATCTCGATAACTTTAACACACAAACCGTTTTTTGGAGTATCAAATGATAGTTCTGGGTTTTAGAAAAAAGGCGAAAATATTTCGTGGAAATTAAGGTGGTTTTTCATCAAAGGGTAAACGTAATATTACTCGAACGCCGGGTCTTTGGCTTCTGGGTCTTTGGGTTCTGTAAAGTGAACAGCGCAGTTTATTTTTCTCTTAGGTTTCTGGTCTGCGGCGCTGCTTTTCGAAAGAACAAATTTTTTAAGGCATCCTAACCTTGCATCATCCAGATTTTTTCGTCCGGATTTGAAACGATTACCATATAAAGTGTGTAAGGTGGGCGTTATACCTCACCCTCGACAAGAATGAAATATTTTATGACCATTACAAGATCACTTGGGAGACCCCTCTTGGCGTGATTTACGATCGTTGTTTCATTTTGTGAAGTAACATACCGAGAAGGAGATCCGAGCTCATGGAGGGGAGAGTTTGAAGACGACAATTTTCACGTGACATTTTTTATGAAAGAAAGGCCTTGCCTAAATCAGTCTGAAACTATTAATTAAAGGCCTTCCACAAAAATTAAACATTCGAAAATACATTAAAAACGTCTAGACGAAGCGAGATATATCGCAAAGCAGTGTAATATTTTGTGAATTTTTTGTGAATTTTGTGAATTATTGTGAATTATTTCAACATAATAGGTCCTGGTGCTAATCGACTTATTAGTATAATTATCAAATATATCGTTAGTTCATGTTAAATCTCAACTTACTTTTGTGTCTAGGTATTGAAACGTTTCCAAAATTCGACCACCAATCCCATGAATTAAAAACTCTCTAAGCGCGACTATTGTTGTTATATCATTCCGATGAGTTTTCTAGAAAGTTGAATAAAAACAAAGAGGAATGTGACATAGTGTCTCTGGCTATGGTGTAGATTCTCATGACTCTTCCGAACTTTTAAGAGTTTCTCTAAGAAACTGACAACTGTAACAAATTCTTAAAGTGTCATGAATAGCCATGAGAATTGTAGTTTTGGAATTTCGTTGAATTAAAGACTCATTTGATACAAAATCAAACTTACCAGATCACAACCATCGTTGACATCATTTTTGTTGTCGTTCGAAGTGTCCAAAAGGTTCAAATGTTCATCACTATCTATTCCTTTTAAAGATGCATAAATGAGTCCGTAGATGTGTTGCAATGTGAAATTTGTAAGTTTAGATGCCGCTGATGATGATATCGAACTGATGAAATAATTAGAGGTTACGCAAATATTAATTATCATATTTATTGTTGAAGTAAATATTAATGTGGTTAACGACCTCTCTCTTATCAGTTGAGTTTTATGTGTTACATCGACTTACCAATGTTTGTATAAGTGATCAGAGCTTGTGGATTCGGAATATTGATTGAAAGTGAATAGAAATAATTCAAGCCATTTTTCCTAACACACAAACAAAATGTTAACGATTAAATTTCCCGATTTCAAAAGCGTTTCACCGCAACACGAACCTTTATTGCATTTTCTTTGGCCTCGTTAAATTTGGTCCAGAATATCATTACTTCACAACAAGTTTCTCCTTCCATTTTGTAAACATTTTCGGTTAACATTACACCGGTGGGACACTAGCACAAACTGTAATATTATCAAAAAAATTAATAAAATTTCCATTTAATTTTGCATTGAGGTCTGCATTGTCCACATTCAAGGTCAATTTCTAAGGGCATTTTCTAATTGAAAATAACGTTGTTGACGAATGTCGTTGACGAGTATCGTTGTTCACCAACGCATTTTATTGAAATGATGTTGCAGAATTAATAGACAAAATAATTTTTCTTTCTTTCTCAAAAATGAAAATACCGTACCGAACGATCAAAACGCCAATATACTTTTTACGCTTCAATATTAATGTCAGTCCGCTATTATACATATGAATCGGTTGAATGCGATGCAAATTTTACTAAAATAACATTACAATCTTACAGCTAAATAATGTAAACACAAAAGAACGATTGATACCACTTTAATATGCATTGGCTTTTTTGATAATTGGTTCAACGAAATGTACAAGAAGAACAACAAAGATCAGCTGTTCGAAATTATCCTCATCGGCGAATGAGCCGACTAAGTCGTTCGGAATTTGAACACCATGGCAATTTTTTTTGAGTACTCTCTATTACTAACACATTAGTTATTTGGATCACAAGGGACGAAGAGTACAAATTTCAACTGTGTGTGAGAGTTGCCGAAGGCAAGGTCTGCAATCGCACAGGTTGAAATTTTTACGTTGTCCCTTGTGATTCACGTAATTTTTCATTACAACAATATGAATATCGTCATTTTTGCTGCCCAAACTAGAAAAATAAAAGCAAATATAAATGTAAAAACATTTCAACCGTTATAAATATCACTTTCTAATAGAGGTCTTAGTCAGCATCAAATAATCAAACTGTATATACCATTAGTACCTTTCGGTGAGAGGTCTTTCTGTAGAAACCCCAGAATGGTGAGCTATCGTTCTCCTCTATGCCCTTCCATCGCCCTCCGTCGTACGATGCAACTCATTACATATTACATATTACATTACATTTTACTATGAATGTGTAAGCTCTTATCATAAGCGCGCGGTAGCAATGCGCCCGTGACGCAAGTCCCCATACGAACAAAAAATTCGGAAAATTTTTTTTCGTAGACTTCGGAACTATATATACAGCTAAGTTTTGACTTCCCCCCCCCCCCTTGCAACGTCACCCCCGGAAAATATTTTTCCTGGATTCTACGGAAAATTCTAAGGCGAAATGTCTTTTCACTCATTAAAATCGGTCCAGTGGATCCGGAGATATTACCTTTAGAAAATCGTCATTTTCCATACAAAATGTGCACTTTCATAGAAACCAAAGTTAATGGAAATATCCTACGTTAGTTATTGGGTTAGTTAGTTACTTAGTTAGTTAGTTCCAGAGCCATTTGTATGAAAACCGACTTTTTTGGCTCGTGCTCGATAACTTTTCTTGAAATTTTGCAGGGACCTTCGGGTGGGCATTCTACGCCATATGAGATTTTAAAAAAGGGGGTACCGGCCTCGTTTGGGCTCATGGAAACTCCCATATTTTGTATGTGTTTGTGTGGGTCAAACATGAGCAAAATTTTTAGAATGTGACCTGAGAAGCCGGTGATGGTGAAATCGTGACGGCGGTCAGTGTTGGCCGACACCGCCAGCTAAAAAAATTTTATGAATGAGGGTTGAAATTCGAATAGCAGAATTTCGAATAGAATTTTTTTTCGCCGAAAATTTTTTTCGCTGAAAATTTTTTTCGCCGAAATTTTTAAAGGGGAAACGTGACGCAAGTCCTCCTCCCTTCTTCCCTCTTCCCTTTTTCCTGTGAAACGCAAAAAAGTCTTTTGGAATGTTTTTATTTTTGATTAAAAAATGTGTCGCAAATGCCGGACCCTCCAGTGTTACAGTTTTTCTGTTCTTTCAGCTTTCACAACGCAAAAATGTATGGGATGTATGGCGTATTTTTGTACAGGAAATCAAATATACGGACGATATTTTTATAATATTTGTCACACTCTTTGGGGTTAAATCACAATCCAAGGGTTAAATATCTTGGGGTCACACTGGACAGCAAACCTAATTGAATTAACCATAATGAAGACAAAGCACAGAAGGCACTGATGGCGTTTTAGACTGGGGTCTGTCGTCTAAGGCCATTCGTTGGTTGTAAGATTCTGTCATACGACCGGCCGCGACCTATGATGAGTAATGGATCAGTAGCAGAGCCGCCAAAAACGGTGGCTGGTAAATGAAATCAGCGCCGCCGCCGCAAAGTATTTTCGAACGGATAGCCGCCACGCCGCCGCCGTGAAAATAGTCGGCGGCTGGAATGGATTTTCGTAAATGGTTTCAAAAATAAAGTAACATCTTTTATTTTAATAGTGCATTACATCACAAGGAGCTAAAATGGTGCATTTCAACCCAGGTGGTAAAAAGGTCAAATCCGGGGGTGAAGCGCAAAAAACATAAATTGGGGCGCGCAAAGTGATTGACGTTGAAGCTCTTCTCTTCGCCCTAAATTCTCTGAATTTGTTTATTCACAAATTGCTGAAAATAAAATTTCGGAAAAATCGAGGAGCGAAAATAACGTCTTTTCGTCCAAAAAATATAAAAATGTAAAAAACGCGGAAATTCGAAAACAAAAAATTTCAAAAATGTCTCTGTCACTGTCACTTTGCTTTTGACAGTAAATCTCCATATTGCACAGTTACGGAAATATAGACGAAAAACTGTTTTCGTATATCGCCAAAAAACTCAATTCCATTGGTCCCAGTGCCCAGACCACTGACCCGATTCTCATAAAAACTTTTTCCAGTTTTGTTTTGATGTCAAAATGAGGAATTTCCGTGCTATACTGTGCGATTCCATTGGTAGGTTGCGAGGGAACCATGTGTTCTTGCTAAACCGTGCACATACGAGATTTGTGTTGTATGAAGAGAATTCGTCTATAGGTTCAATGTACAACTCCTTCATGCGAAAGAAGTCCAACCTTTGCATTCTTAGCCAGAAGACGGTTCCCTCGTAATACATTTTCCAACTTTTCAATGGAATGGCTCACTTGCTGAGATATTTGCGAAAAAGTTTCACCGACCGTCGAAAATTTCATGTCCGGCCTCCACTTCTACGACCATATCTCCGGAACTACTTGACCGATTTTGCTCATCTTCGAACTTGAATTATGGGAGGCATGTACATTTCAGGGAAGAAAGTTTAGGCTGATCGGTTTAGCCGTTTGAAAAAAAAGTGGAGACGGGCGGACGGGCATTTTTTTATTGTTCATTCGTTGATTCGACAATAAATGCATCCCCCAACTGCCACCTCGATCTACCCCATGTTACATTAAAATTGTTCGTAGTAAACATATAGGACCTTCGTACTTCGTGCGGGTCCAATCAATGAAAACTAAATTAACAGAGAAGATCACCTGAGCACTTCACTAACACAAAATGAGACGTGTTAGCATGACCCCTTAGTCTGTGTCCTCGGTGAAATTTATATTGCTGGATTCATATCGCTGGCTTCGTTAATCACACATTACCATCCGTATAACCAATTCTGTATACCATAGACACAGTCTGTGTTACTACACAGTCGATTTTTGAAATGTTTACAAAATCACTTCAAATTTCTGAAGGAGAATGAGAAGGGTTCTATTGTGATTGGATCAGTGGCTGGAGATCGGTTGGTTTGTTTCTATTGACTGCAGGAGAAATTGCGTCTAGCTATGCGTACGTATCCTCGGTGAATCCTTCGTGAAGCATTTACAACGTAGGGTCGTCGGGTCAGAGGCAACACTTATCACTAGTTATCAAATTATTTTGAACTCACTCGTTTCCCTACTACGTACGCTCGGAATAAGAAAGTGGCAATACGCGGCGCACGACAGGCAGCGTTGGATCGGAATTCTCCAGCAGGCCGAGGCCCACAAGTGGCTGTAGCGCCGAGAAAGTAAAAAAGTAAGCAATAAACCTGCACAACGTATCGAGTGCGTACACGTTAGAATGCTAAATTTACTGTATCGTGTGAGTGTGTTGGTGCAAACTTGACATTTGCTTTAAGTAAATATTCTCACTCACAGCAAATTATTATTGTTCATTCAATGTACTTATGGTACAAAACTTTTCAGCAACAATGAACACGATGAATTACCTCTTGATATGTTATTTGAATCAAATTTTTCGACTCCATACGTTTATAGATTACTAAGAGAATTACAATATCCTTCAGCTTAGAAATAGTAAAACAAGCGAAACAACGTCACAGATTGAAATTGCGATCATAAATGAAAATTTTGAAATCTAACTCACCCGATATGTTAACAAATATGGAGAAAAATAGGAGTCTTCAGGCATACGTTGATAGAGTGAATTTTGAAACGGTTGACGTTGTTTTCTGACGATGATCAACTTGCTCGTTACTTCAGTTGAATTTTTGAAAGCTAGAAACACAAAATTCCAAACAATCAGGAATGAGTCTAATCAGTGGATTGACTCATAATGATTTGCATTCATTAGTCACTAAAATATACTAACTTATGTCCAGGAAAACAGAATTTAAAATCAGTGCACTTGTGTTATTGAAGCTTATCTCTATTTTGAAAACTTTGAAGCTTTTCTAGGGAAAAAAAATCATAAATTAAAATAACACCAATTCTAATTCATTTTTCCTCTCAAATCTAGTCAGTTTTCACGGAATAGACAAAAAATATTATAAAAAAACCTCAATGTCAGTGTCAAAAAATCTTACCGAAGAAACTTTGATTTTTTGTTGAATAAATTCAGAGAGTACACTGAGCGTTATATGTTTTTGATTAGACATGGTTGTTGGTGCATTTCCAGCCGCGAAGCTCGGGGTTCTAGCTTTTAAACAATTAAGTAAACCAATAGCAAATGTCATCAAAGAGCGAGCGAAAAAGAGCCCCTTTTTTCGTGACTACATTGCGATGCCTCCTGCTCAGTGTAAGGTGTCGCTTTACTTTATTTCGATTGCATAATACAATGACTTGCTTTTTAGTCTACAATTGGGTTGAAGTGAAGACTAAAATGTGGGCACTGAATCTTGGGAAACCTACAAACGTTCCGCAATTAAATGAAGCAATGGCTATTGAATTAGGAGCTAATTTATTAGGCGAAGTTATTATATTCACAATTGGTGCCGGGCTGCTGATATTCGAATATGTAAGGTGTGTTATGCCCTCACAATCTGCCATTCATTCTTTGTGATAATGTTGTGGTTCTAGGCAATCCAAGAAAGAAGCGAAAAAGGAGGAACTTATTTTAATAGAAAAGAAAGAACTTCTTAACACAATAAATGACTTGGCTCTTCAGCTTGAACGCCAGGATGCTCAACTAAGAGAGATAAACCGGGTTGTCGCTGATTTAGGTAAAATTTGAATAATTTATCAGTGAGGAAATTTCAAGAACACAAATTTTTTTCTTGATAAAGTCTGACAGTCGCTGAACCTGTGGAATGTGAGTTTTCTCCAGGTAATGTGAATTACCAGTTGGGAAATATTTATTGTATAAAAATTATGGATGTAATTCGAGGTAATTCTTTTACCGGGAGGAAAAGTTACACGTCTCAGGTGAAATCCTTTTACTACCTACCCCATGCGAAAGTTTAGTGTTACATACAAAAATGATCCATTCGTAAATCACATGATCCTCGTAAATTTTTCTGTTAAATATTATAAATTCGACCCGGCTGTGGCTGTGGACTCGCCAACTCACTTGCTCAAATATGCAAACTCTACCTACACTCGTCAAAAAAACAGTTTCCAAAGCTTGTTGCTGAAAAAAACACTCGTGAGTTTGGCTCTTATCACAAAATTGTGTCCTCATGTAATAAATTACTTTCGTAGGATCCAATGTAATGTACTATTTTTCAGCAGCATCTTATGATAACTCCGATCCTCAAGTAGTGACACCTACGTTATTTTCATATCTGAATATGGACTATCATTAAACTAATTACTTTGGGTTGGGTTGAAAGGTTTACGTGATGACTGGGAAAAGGGACAAAGGATCAACACAACTGTGTTTCAAAGTCCACTTAAATCAAACTAGCTTGGCCACTTCAGAGCATCGAACTTTGCCTCCTCAAGATCATAATTGTATTTGGGAATGTTGAGGGTTCCAATTCATGACAAGTGCTTATTCAACCCACAATGCCACAATCGCTCCCACCACCCTTATTCTGTGGTCTATTCTGAGCAGCGCTCTTTCCCGCTTCGCATGCGACATCGGAAACAAGATCTTCGCACAAGCTCCTCCTTTCCATCCGCGTTAATCAGTCGCTCTTTTAGACTTGATCCCTGAGATGAGATGATCCCCGCTTCGCTAGCTTGAATGCCATTCCACTAAACGCCATGTCTCCAGGCACTCAAAGAAATCTGATTTTTCAATCCTAATTGTTTGGTTATTATCATTGTAAATTGAATAGAAATTTTTGCCTTGAATTCAAGTCCCACACATTCTCTTCGTTGTTATTGTCTGTTTACCCTCCCTACGTGTGCTATTTCACATAAAGTTTTTACTCAAATTGAAAATGTAATAGAATGCGTGTGCCAAGTTTCGGAAAGTAAAGGGTAGCGTAGCGTAGTGCAATTTTTTGTCTGAATCATGAGACAAATTCCTTCATTAGTACACTAGTAGGCGATTGGAGGTTGGTTAACTTTGCAGCCTCATTTCAAGAATAGAAAAAGGACAAGCCAACGATGACTATGATGAACCTTCCGAAAAGCAACACATCGTACCGAAAGACGATGGCATATTTCAAAATATAGACAATACTTGCGACGATGATGTGCTGGGTCATCTGGAATATTCGGATTTCGAAGACTTCGTTGGTTTTGATTCAAATGATTTGAAAAGCCGTTTATAAAACTTTAAAGTAGCACGTCAGTAGTAGTAGTAGTAGTAGTAGTTATTGCAGCTGTCAGCCGGCTTTTTAACGGGCGAAGCGGCTGAGCCGCCGCTTAAATTTTTTTCGGCTGGCCGAATGCAGGCGCCGCCGCCGAACATTTTTCACCCTCTAGCCACCGCCAACCGTTTTTTCCAGCTTTGGACTCTGGTTCCTCATATTTGAAGTCATTTTTTTAGGAAAAACTGAACTAACTTTTCTCAATTTTTTTAGATTCTAGAAAATGGCTGCCAAGAATTCTGCCAAGTAAGCGGGATGACATATCCGACGAGCCACCGCCCTTAAAAATTAACAAATTACGACTACCGACATCACCTGCAGATGAAACTGCCGATGTTAGTAAAGCAGTGCAAGTTTCTGGTAATTACGATCCCCGACGCGGATTAGTGTTTCAAGCGTTAAATATGATTGAAAATGAAGTTTTTTATAGCCACCCAGTCATTGAGCGACAAAAGGGCATCATCCAGAATGCTTTAGTTTATTTAAATTATAATATTTACGAGTAAGTAAGATATTGTAATTCCAAGATCCACAATGACCCCGTGACTAATTTTTTTCCGGAAAGTAATTGCTAATGGATTGTAATTTATGATGAACGTTTATGACGAAAAGTTTTGTTAATTAAAAACAACGAAACAACAAAAAACAAACTTTGCTTCATCAATACGGAAAGACTCGGCACTCACACGATGCTTATGTGTTATAGCAAATAAATAGTATTAAAATGAAGAAATATTCGTTGAAAATGTAATTGCTCTTATGGAACATGTTATTTCTCCAATTTTATGTCCTTTCAAATCCTCACAAGAGACATGTTGAAATAAACCATTGTCATGGGTATTGGAAAGTAGCGATAGAGTGTAGTCAAAGAGGTTAATTTTGGACCTAAATTATAAGTGATTCACCGGAGAATCACCGATGATTCATAGGGGAATAACAGATGATTCACCGGCGAATCACCTAGGACTCACCTGGGAATCATCGATGTTCTCCTGGAAATCATCGATGATTCTTCGGGAACCATCGATTATTCTCCGAGGAATCATTAGTGATTCACCAGTGAATCACCGATGATGCACCAGTAAATCACCAATGATTCACGAAGGAATCACCGATGATTCACCAGGATGTCATCGATGACTCACCAGGGAATCACCGATAATTCATCAGGTAATCACCGATAATTCACCAGGGAATCACCAATGATCCACCAGTGAATTCCCGTTGATTCATTAGGTAATCACCGATGATTCACCAGGGAATCACCGATGATTCACCAGGGAATCACCGATGATTCACCAGGGAATCACCGATGATTCACCAGTGAATCACCGATGATTAATCAGTATATCACCGATGATTCAGCAGGGAATCGCCGATAATTCACCAGAGAATCACCAGTGAATCACCGATTATTCACCAGTGAATCACCGATCATTCACAAATGAATCATCGATTATTCACCGGGAATTCATCGTTGATTCCTAGGTGAAACATCATTGATTCCCCTGTGAATCATCGGTGATTTCCCGGTGAATGGACTGACAGGAAAGGTGAAAACATAAAGTTGCTTTCGCTACTTAATAAGACAAGAAGTTTCCAGTGACCGACTTCCGCAATTTGATAAAAGAGATGAAATTAGAATCTCCCATACATGAATTTTCAAAACTTCTTCCGAAATTTTTCCCGCAACAATTTTGCAATCTTATTCGTTATGCGTGAGTGAAGACAGACCAGCCGCTCTACAAAAATTCGAGAGAATATATGGCGACCATATCAACTCTTTGACAAAAATCAGCGGAAGAAAAAAATTCTGCGACAATTTCAGAACTTATATAAAATTTCTGAAGAAAGTGTCTAAAGCTCTTACGTGAAATTTCCGAAAAAGTTGAAGAAATTGTCCGCCTATCAAGATAATTTCGCTCAGTTCATCAAAAAATGCTTAAAGTCACCGACGAGACCTCGTTTTCTGCGCAAAACGACGACGCTTAAGTGAAGTATTTTTGTTGACAGCGTTTGAAAGCTGGGCCTGTGTCCGCCAGCAAAAAAAGTCGCAAAAGGGGAACGGGTATAGTCGGAGCAAGTCTCTTCATTATTCAACATTTCTTTGAAAAAACGGATAACAGTTAGAGCGCTACACAACTTAATAAGCAAAATTGAAAAGACACTAGCAGCGAAACAGCATGCTCATGGAGCATTCCTGGACATTGTTGGAGCCTTCAACCTAATTACTTATAGATCTATCAAAAAAGCTGCCAAGCATTTTGACATCGAAGACACAGTTATTGACTCGATCGAATCCATTATAAAGAGTAGATCTTTAAAAGCAAACTTTCTGAATGGCCAAAAAATCGGCATAGTCGACAAAGGGTGCCCACAAGGAGGCGTACTTTCACCAATTCTGTGGAACATGGTGATAGATAGTCTCTTGAGGAACCTAAATAACGCGGGTTATAACGCGGAAGGTTTTGCAGACGACTTGGTAATTCTAATTATCGGCAAATTCGAAAGCACACTAAACTCACTAAGGAAATCTGCCCTAATTGTAGTAGAGAAATGATGCATCGAAAATGGTGTCTCGATAAGCCCCCAGAAAACAAGCCTAGTGCTTTTCACGAACAAAACAAAAGTTAAGAAACTAAAACTTCCAAAACTGAACGGCATACAACTTAAACTAACAAACCAGGTAAAGTTCCTGGGGATGATAGATAAAAAGCTAAACTGGAAACAGCACATCCAAGAAAGAATAAAGAAAGCTACTAAAATCTACTGGCAATGTAGATTAGCTTTTAGGAAGACTTATAGACTGAGGCCTAAAGAGGTTCATTGGCTCTACACTGCAATCATAAGGCCAATTCTATTCTATGGTTGCCAATTATGGCACCAAAAAACTAAAACAAACAAGATAAAGTCAGATCTAGAACACGTCCAAAAATGATTCTCTAACGCTAACGCTAACTGCTGGACGAACTCCAACCTACGGACACGCAACTATTCTATCTGCAAACGAGAAGGAGATTCCAGAACTTTTAATGCATTCAGACAAATGCACACCCTATTACTTCTTCGGTAAAAATTACAAAATCCAAATACCAGAAAGAGACTTTTCGACAAGAGGAAATCCCTTCAATGAAAATGACCTTACTGCATACACAGACGGGTCAAAGATGGAGTCTGGTTCTGGAATAGGAATTAATTCTAAGAACCTCAAACTCGATGTATCCGAACCGCTGGACTCATATGCGACCATACTACAAGCCGAAACATGCGCAATCGATCATGCATGCAAACTGCTTATCTCACAAGGTACGAAAAATAAAGACATTTAATATATGCTCTGACAAACAGGCTTGGTTATAAACACTCAATGTACATTGCTACACCTCAAAACTAACGATAGAGTGTCTAGGAACCCTAGAAAATCTGTTTAAACTTAACAGAGTTAACCTTTACTGGGTCGCAGGACACAGCAACATAGAAGGTAACGAAATAGCTGATAACCTAGCTCGATTGGGAAGTGAAACACCATTTTCAGGCCCGTCACCAGCTTTACGGCTAGCATACAACGTTCAAACAAGGATCATAAGAAACTTCTATAAGAAAAAACATTACCAATCTTGGAAAAACCTGACAAACTGTAAACACAGCAGAACCATATATGGCTCTAATGATAGGAACACCAAATGTATACTACATAAATCCAGAGAGGACATAAGAACTATTATTGGTGCTATAACAGGGCACTGTAAGCTGAATAAACACTTACATAAAATGGGACTAAACGACACAGCCACTTGTGAAAGGTGCAATGAAGAGGACGAAACACCACTGCATCTAATGACTTCCCGCCCGGCACTATGTGCAAAGAGATCTAGAAAAATCCTCACTTTTTTCAAGGAGAATTAGGAAAACTTAACCATTGCAAATACAAATTGGACACAAAAGAGGCCCAAACATCATTAATTAAGCTGTCGTTGTAAGTCTCGTCAGTAAGTCGTTCTGTCACACATCCCTATTTATAGAAAATTCTAAAAATTCATCAAAAAAGGAACAATACAACAACAAGGGATCCTTTCTTCCGTCCGTCACAATCGTCCTTAGAACGCGATAAAATCAAATTCAAAGAAAAATAAATTTTTAGAATTAGGGGCTGTTCATAAATGACGTCACGCTTGCTATAAAATCCATAAAGTTCATAACTCCCAACTGGTCGAAAATTTTGCTTATAGTACTCCGGCTACCCCCCCCCCCCAAACACACCCCCTATTTGGGGGGGTAGCCAGAGTCCTATAAACAAAATTTGTTGTATTGAACGAATTATGACCTTTTTATGGATACTCATTTTTTATAGCAAGCGTGACGTCATTTGTGAACGGTCCCTTATCTATAAATAGGGATGTATGACAGAACGACTTACTGACGAGACTTACAACGACAGGTTAATTAATGAAGAGGACGAAACACCACTGCACCTAATGACTTCCTGCCCGGCACTATGTGCAAAGAGGTCCAGAATCTTCAACAAACCTCTACTAGCAGAACACGAGGTAACACGGTTGGAAATGGGGAAAATCCTCACTTTTTTCAAGGAGAATTAGGAAAACCTAACCGTTGCAAATACAGATCGGACACAAAAGAGTCCCAAACATGATGCCTAGTTGTACACTTAATTGTATCTAATATTAGTTAAGACCAATAAAGATAACTAACTAATAACTAGAGCGAATAAAAATTTTTTAACTCGATTGATTGGCGACATAGAAGAGTTTGGGAGAGTCAATGTAAACCTCAATTTGGGACAAGATAAATGACTGAACTGTTTGGAAGCAGGGGCTCTGTCCCCAAAACAAAAATTGGAGTTTTTTGACCAGATATATACACTTTTACGAGTAATCAATGCCCAGTTTTACTGTCTTCACACCCACTAGTTTGAAAAAGAAAATCTTATTAGAGTAAATTAAAATTTTATTTTGAATTAATTTTAATTTTTGATTTTTTGCAATTATTTTCTCATAAAAAAACTTAACATTAATTGCCGTTTTTAACCAAACATTTTTCTTACCATTTTTGCATATTTCTCATTATAGTTCCTCATTTCGCTTACGATTCGCTGATGCAAAGAATGAAATTCATGATTCGTTAGAATATCCAACCTCTCGATTTGTTGTTTAGCTTCGTCGTACTGTTTCAAACGGAAATGTGCCAAAGCACGACGATAAATTGCTTTTTCGTTTTGCGTTCTGTCAGTCATGTCTTGCAAAACGTGGAGAACATCTTCATGCCGATTCTGTTTTAGCAAACATGCGGCAATGTTCAAACACACTCCGTCATACAGGGACTGAAAGGATTGTTGATCTAGCGTTTGGTTGGTGTTTCCTTGAATCGCATCTTTTGTATTATCTAACGAATCAAAAGGTTTCAAAGATATGAGCAACTTGGCAGATAAGTTAAAATAATTTTGCGCAAACTCTGGATACTTTTTATACATTTTCACCCCATTTTCTTTATATTTAGTTGCTACGTCATATAAGTCTTTCGGTAAAAGTTCATAGAAAAATCCATTCAACTTGATTTCCTTTAATTTGATCGCAAACTCAATCTGTTCGTTCTTTTTTGTTGTAATGTAGCAACGACTCACTTCACCCACAAACATTTTCTTTATAAAAATTTCCACATAACAATCAATGGGAGTTAGGGCATTTCCCATTCGAATCCACTTCTCATTAGCTTTGACTAAATATTCACTCTCGCGATTAAATAAATTTACGACATTTGTTATTTCCACACAACACTCCGACAGCTCCGACGCTTTGTCCATATTCGTGTAATTAAATTCAATTAGAACTTTACGTAAACCACGAGCATTGTCAATCCACTCGGGGTCAACTAAAGATATTTTTGACACATTTCGCGACTCATCCGCCATAATTTAAGCGAGAATTCCGGATTATAAATGAGATTGTTTACTTGGCCTTCACTTAAATTTTCGATGTAAAACGGCGGATTCTTAGCTAGAAGTCCATGCAAAATTGACTGAATGCCTTCATGCGGTGTGTTGACGAGAAAAAATCGGATCGGTTTTTGTATTGCAAACGCCACGGGATGTGACAATTGTGGAAATGTTCGAAAGATGTTGGTTTCTGTGTTGCCTGGATTAACGCAAATTAATTTGACTTTGTCGCTTCGCAGAGACTCTCGTAAGCAGTAGGTGAACAAAGTTAAACAAAATTTGCTGTATTGATACGCAATGAAGCGGTTTTGTGAACTGTCTTCGAACACTTGATGAAATTCTTCTTGTGGAAAGTCCTGCACTGCTAAATGGGCTTCAGATGAAATATTTATGATTCTGCTGGAATCGTGTTTCCGAAGTGCCGGCAATAATAAAGATGTGAGAAGAAATGGGCCCAAATAATTTGTTTGTAAAGTTTGTTCTATACCATCCGGAGTTCTCGTAGGTTTCGCATAGAAAATGCCAGCATTATTTATTAGCGCGAAAACCGGTTTTTTCGAATCTATTACTGTCTTGGCGAATGTGGAGATACATTCGAAAGATGATAAATCCAGACTCGCCGCAGTAATTTTGCTATTACCAGTTGAGTGTCTAATTTTTCGGGCTAAGTTATTTGCTTTGTAAAAATCGCGACATGCAAGCGTTAAGCAGGCACCTTGAGGACAAGAGAGACTTTATTAAGGAATGAGCTTTCGAAAAATTATCAATTTTCCTATACCCCTTTTTGCCAACTCCCACGCCAATGCTAAGCCAATTCCGGACGTTGCTCCAGTTATGATAATGAGTTTGTTCTCGATGTTTGCAGTGCATTTACAGCGCTTCGAACACAAATACTTTCTGAAATTGAAATAGACTCATTTAAGATCAAATATTTTTAACTGAACTTGAATTTTGGCTTTACCGCACTAAAATCATTGCCCAAACAATTAAGTGAAGACCAGCCCATTTTTCTAACATAGTATATGTTTATGATTGTGGTGCTGTGCAAATAAAATGAATCGTGTTGTAAGGAGACCGCATTGTTGTATTGTTTATTGTATTGCCAGGCATTACGATGAATTTAGCCGAAGCGATGGAGGTAATGGTAAGGAAATTTAAATTTGACTTGCATGTATCTAACTCGCAAGAAGGGAACTGAGAGAAATCGTCAGCTAAATTCAACTTAGCCATAAATTACTTACTGAACAAGGAATGCAAGAACTTAACGTTTAATTAATGTTTGAAATGTTTGAAAAGTTTGAATTCTATGTTTGTGATAGTTGAGCTGTATAGTTACATTGAACGCTATGTGAATAAATCACACAATGTTTGTATGAAAGCACAACTTGACAGAAATGAAAATAGTTAGTTTTGTGAAGTTGAGCTTTCAATCCGTCCTTACGGGATTTGTTCGGAACGGACCCAATTTACCTCCGGCTGCCAATTTGGCTCTACTTCAAAAAACACCCGGACAAAAAAAAACCGGACGAAATAACCCGAAGAAAATAGCCCCGGACGAAATAACCCCCCAGGGGTTATTTTGTGTGGTTTCAAGAAGTAATGAAATGTTAAAAAAGAATGTCGTTTTTATGATGTGGGGGGCTCTGCCTCCTAGACCTCCGCGCCTGCGGCGAGCTACAATATGCTCTGCAGGCGGTCTTAAAAGCATGGGGCTCTGCCTCATACCTTGCAAGGGGGCGATACCCCCTTGACCCCCCACCGCGGGGGCTGCCCTCGACCCCGCTTTTTTTCCATAAAGTTCAGGCCTGCGGCGCGACGCCTTGCTTGTTATAATCCGGATTATTGATCATCTGGATATTTGTCCGGGGGTTATTTTGTCCGGGTTTTTTTTGTCCAGGAGTTTCTTTGTCCGGGGTTTTTTGTCCAGAGGTCGTTCTGTCCGGCTGCCAATTTACCTACATCTTTACAAATATAATATGCTGCGACATTATATTTGTAATTATCATATTACGTTTTTAGACCCACTCTAGACACTCAAACATAATTATACGCTGGCTCGTCGAGCGAACGTGACATACCGGTATGCATACTTTGACGACCCCATTCACAGTGCAGGGAGGCGAAGTCGTGCCTATTCTTTCGACACGACGATAAAAGTGGTCACCTACCTTGATGGGCGTGTGAAATCAAAGGACAGGTAAACCACGAGTATGAATTATTAGGGGGTGTTTGGAGTCGTTAACTACTTCTGAACTGACGAGCAGAAGGGTCACCATCTTAATACAGCAAAAAGGCCCTTTTCAGGGCCACAGATTTGTATTGAAAACGATAATTTTGTTTAAATAATCAAAATACTTTGTCTTGCTCTATAAAGCGCTCAACATCATTTTTGTAGGCTCTTTAAAGCGCCAAATATACTGTCATGAGGACCTGCACCGTTCTACAACACTTTCTAGTACCGAAAAATACATAGATTTTTTTTTACTTTTTTTACCACCCTCCCCCCTAAAAGTACGCACGCAAATCTCATTTCATAGTATCGAAGAAATGTTGCTAAATTTCGTGGTACTTACGCTGTTTGTGTTGTGTGCACTACCGACGGGTATACGGAACAGAAACAAAAACATTGTATGGAACCCCTTTTTTGTTTGTTCTTGTCGCTTTAGTGCAATGATTTTGAATATTCATGTCGATAGTCGCATCAATAACTTTATAGAAAGTATAAATTTGTGTTGGACTGCAATTTGATCTGATATACCACGTACTATAAAAGACTACAAGAATTGCTAAAAGCAATGTTGATAGTCCCGTCCGAAGTACAAAGACACTTCACCCAAATTTTCTACATGCCACCAAAGGTTACCCTTACTCAAGGATTCTTAGCCGATGTGTTACAAACGTGTGCGTCAAAGCATGAGCCCTCGTACATAGGGGCCGTTCATAAATGTGTATGAGGCAAGCGTGACAGCCTGAACAAAATTTGATCAAATGTTTCCTTTTTTGCGTGACAGGGGGGAGGGGGAGGGGGGGTCTGAAAGTCATCATTTTTGAGTTACGTAATTTATGAATGGCACCATAGTACGGGTCTGAAAATCATTTTCTAAATAGCAGCGAACAGACTTTTTAATTTATATCAAAGCACCTGATCTAAAATAATCTCAAATTTTCATCACATGAGTACGCACGCTTTTGGCAAACCCCCTCCCCCCTTGTACGCTTCCGTACGCTTTTGCCTAAAAAGTTGACGACAGCGTCTAGCCGAAGAAAAAAGACTGGCGTCCGGCGGCTAGATCGGCTGAGCCGTCGGAAAAATGCCGGCGGCGTCTAGGTCTAGCCGCAGATAAAAAAGTCGGCTGGCAGCGGCTGTAGCACAAATTTTCATCCGGAAAATAAAAACGTTTAAATATTTAAATAAGTCAAAATCTAAAAACACATTAGGATTCGATAGTCTAGTTTCAGGCTGTATTTTCCGCGATTTACATAATAGTTCGACTTTAATAAACCAAATTTTGTCCGATCTATGACTGAGCTGTGAAAAACATTTCCTCACTAGGTAGGACATCTTGTCGCGAAAAAAAGATTTGAAGTGAATAATGTTCCTTAGATTAATCAAGAGATATTTAAAATAGTATTTTGTTCACCAAGAGGAGAAAATTGCTCGAGGTGGACTTTCCTATTTCTCATGTAGGCAAACACAATGATTTTCATGCGTGTGAAGCAAGAATAACCGTTTTTATCCACGAAACAAACACAACCGCGCCATTTTCAAACACAAAGTACCGTTGGGATTTCTATTTTTCCCTCGTGGACCTCTCCAGACCTGTCATCAGACACGACGTCAACAAAATGCCATTTCCTCACGACTTTTGAATGTAGAAAATAAGTAAGAAGCACATAGATTTCCAATGAACCCACGATAACCTAGGTCTGTCTCGTCCCGACGACACGTCAAGAAATTTCAATTTGTCGGAATTTTAAGTCACAATGTTCTGTCACAGAATGCATAGAAAATAAATATAATGAAATCTCTCTGTGGAGAGATATTTTAATTTCTTTAAGGTGAAAATATGAAACGTTGAGTAGAAATAAATGCGCCAGCCGCCGAATCCAGGCGACCCTCAGCACTGGCGGCGATTATTGGCGACAAGTCGTAGTTATCCGACCAAAAACTTCGGCGGCGGCACATTTAGCGTGTTATAAAAAATCCCGTGTGTTTTTAACATAAAATTTGAGACAATGTCAACTGGAATGCTGCTAAAGTGATTTTTTTCCTTTGCCTTAATGACAAAGTCAGAAAAAAAACTTACATTGGATGCTTGGAAATCATTCATTTGTGAACTCGCCAGATCACTCGTGTGTTTCTAAGCAACTCGATTATTTGGGGACTGTTATTTTGACTCGTGCCTCGCCTTAACCTCGGATATGCAAACTCTACACTCATCAAAACGAAAGTTTCCAAATCGAGTTGCATAAAAACACACTACTTGTGAGTTTGGCTTGTATCACAAAATTGATCCCTCATGTAATGAATGATTTCCGCCGCATCCACTGTAATATATTCCACTTCAGAAACCGTTCCTATACTGGATCGCACCCCATTTCCCTAAAGTGATGTTTACAAACCAAAAAAAGTAACACAATGTTTCATGGCATATTATTTGAACATCTCAGAGAAAACCTGTTAATGACGTAACCTCGACATGGACAGTTCACAATAGTAACATAACTCCTATTTAAATGCACTTTTTGGCGTGGTGGGTTGACACTTTGAGTTTTTTAACTCCATTTACGATGCACTTTTGAAAACGCATCAAATTTTTCAAATTTCTTTAATTTCGCGCCTTTTTTCGCATACATATACACACGTACAGATGTGGTTAAGATAATTGCAAAATTTTATTCATGTGGACACCCCACCGGGTCGTTGGTCGTATTCGAAATGTTTATGCCATCAGGCGAAAGCAAAAAAAACAAGTAAAGAAATGCGAAAGTATAGTCAGTTGCAGTCGTAGGAAGTATTGGGGTGTACATATGCACAACTTTACATGAAGAAAATTTGAGAAAAATTCTCCTACGCATGTCAAACAAATTGCGTGCGATTTATGGATCAGCCGGCTTTACATTGCATTACACTAAAACATCGATATTTTATGAACAAAGAAAATGACAATTTCCACATCACGTAGGTAAGAATTTTGGTGTTTTTATTCCGCGATGATTTCTATCAAAATGGAACCACCTTACATTTATTTAAAACCAAACTATCATCAGAAAGAAGGAAAGCAAAAACCAATAGAACGTATATAACTTATGTACTACTCATAATGCACATAATTTCTTTTCTCGCAAAATTAAAATTCAAGGTTCAAACAAATGGTAATGGCATTCCTTATTTGCAACAAATAAACTTTTTTACAATTGTTTTTTATTGTCTTACCAATTTTTAGGAAAATAATTTGATTTTTGTTGACCGTACGTGTAGTCGGTGGAATCAGCAACTGGAAAAAGTAACGAAAGTGTTCTTCTTCGCCATAATTTTCTTTCTTTCATTGAATCATATTGTCATTACGGAAGTGGCGCGATATTTTAATTTAGGAAATTTATATCAATTCAAATTTTACATTAATAGCAACGGTTAACAGCGCTAGTCATTTAAAGGGATTGGAGAGTGTAGTTTCTTAACAACGATGCTATCAGCCAAGGAGCTAACAATAGGGCTCTAAGATCGGTCCCAACGATGACAAGGCCAACCAAATTTTTGTTTTGGATAATATTGCTTGATGAAATCTTGGGGTCTCAGAAGTTGGTTCTCTCGGATCAACTGGTCCTACGGTTCATCGATGCCATAAATTTTTGTTGGACGATGAGCGAAACATTTTTAAACCCGTACGAAGTATATGCGGCGTCGCAAAGGTCAGTAAAATGTAAGGATTTCTGGATATTATTAACCAGAAGAATTTAATTTGGTTTTCGATCCAAAAGTTGAGGAAAATTCCCACTGAACAAGCGAAAGAATAACTCCAAGTCAAAAAGGGATTAAACAAATTTTAATAAAAAATTTCTTTGCTCGCTTCACTTGCACATTTCATACTCTTATCATTTTTTAGACCCGTACGAAGTACCAAGGTCTGATGCGTTTACTACCACGTTTGTTACATTGCGAATTCGAACCCGGGAGTAAGAGGGAAACTTTTTTTGTTGCCTCCAGATGACATATCAGCGAAAAAAACGTAGAAGGGACCCGTACGTATCAGAATAGATGCGGCAAACAGAGTTGATGTTACGAAAAGACTGGAACGTATTTAAGTAAATGTTGCGTTCACATTAGACTGTATTGGAAATTGCCCGTAGGGCAATTTTGAAAAACCCGTCCGAAGTAACAGTGTAAAAAAATTCTCCGAACGCACAAAATTGACCTCCAAATAGAGAAAAATGTTCTCCTCAATTTTGTCTACAACATAGTAAACACTATTTTTTGGGCTAGGGCCGGCCTAGGGCCTTAAGTAGAGGCCTCTGAGACATACTTCCATAGACAAAAATGTTTCCCTCAATTTGCTCTGCAAAATAGCAAAAAACATTTTTTTATGTTAGGGCTGACCTTAGGACTGACATGAGGCACACTTGAGCCCTAAGCACGGGCAAAAATTCATACATAAATTGTCGGCCGTGCCGAGATCTTTCAAACAAAAAAAAGTTTTTGGAAATCGGAAGAGATTTACTCGAGTTATGTACAAAAAACACGTAGGGCCCTAACAAAGACTCTTTTTTAGTATCCTAGCTAAGTCCAAAGGCTCAAATCAAAAAATGTTTCTTCCACAAATTGTCGGTCATGCCTAGATCTTTCAAACAAAAAAAAATTTTTGAAAATCGGTAAAGATTTACTCGAGTTATGTACAAAAAACACATAGAGCCCTAGCAGAGACTCGTTTTTAGTGCC
>WJQU01003243.1:1409-11846 GCA_029228625.1 Pseudolycoriella hygida
TCCCCAAAACCCTGAAACAAGTGTTCGCTTAAATTTAATTCTCTACAACTTTGCCTTTGACAGTAAATCTTCATATTGCATAGTTAAGGAAATATAGACGAAAAACTGTTTTCGTATATGGCCAAGAATCTCAATTTCGTCCATTCCATTGGTCCCAGTGCCCAGACCCCTGTACCGATTCCCACAAAATGGTTTTCCCAGTTTTGTGACATCAACACCAAAATGAGGAATTTCCGTGCTGAGATATTTGCAAAAAAGCTTCACCGACCTTCGAAAAACCATGTTTTTGGTCACTTCCTCGACCATATCTCCGGAACCACTTAATCGATTTTGCTCATCTTCGAACTTGAATCATGGGAGGCATGTACCTTTCAGGGAAAAAAAGTTTAGGCTGATCGGTTGAGCTGTTTGGAAAAAAAAGTGGAGACGGACAGACGGACATTTTTTCTATTGCTGATTCGTCATCTCTAGACGATAATAGATGCACCCCCCCCCCTTCCCACCTCGATTTACCCCATGTTACATTAAAATTGTTTGTAGTAAACGTATAGGACCTTTGTACTTCGTACGAGTCCAAAAATTTTGCTGAGCAGACAATCCAAAATTTCGAATTTTCAACTTGTCTGGAAAGAGATGCCCTTCATCAAAAATTTTAATATTAAATTATTATTTGGACATTTTTTATATTTTTTTGCGAATTTTTGGGAAGTTTTGGGAAATGTTGGGATTTTTTGGGAAATTTTGGAAAAATTTGGAAAAGTTTAGTGAATTTTGGGAATTTGTTCCCAAATAATAAGCTCTGGTTGAGTTTGTTGTGTATCAGAGTGACCAACAAAATGACCGACTGTGGTATGGGACAAATTTAGGGGGAAAATTGATTTTTTTTTTTATTTTTTTTTTGTTAAAGATAGATACGAAAGTCAAAGGAAATTTTTTAGCCGAAAATTTTTTGCCGAAATTTTTTTCGGGAATTGTTTCGCGATTTTTTTTTGCCGGAAATTTTTTCGCCGGAAATCTTTTTTCACCGGAAATTTTTTTTTTCTCTAAAATTTGTTTCCTCTTTCCTTCCAAAACTACTGATATCACAACAAAAACCCTTTTTAAAAAGAGTCATCGTCCCTTCTTCCAAAACAACTGATATCAATTTGGGTGACGCTTACAGCTTCAGAACGCAAAAAATTCTTTTGAAATATTTTCACTTTTGATTAAAAAAATGCGTCACAAATACCGGAAAATTCGCAGATTGACTCTTAAATATTTCAACTTCTCTGAAACAGGATTGAAGATCCCCTATATTTTCCAAGAGTTCTGCGGGATACTTTTGGTCACTGGAAACTTCATCCGGTAAAAGTCATCAGGTAACGTCTCTCGGACCAAGGTTTCTTCAACAATGTAAAAGCTAACAAATATACCAGACGAAATAACCTTTCACAAAACATCACCGGCGACCTCACCACCAATTACGTTTGCTTTGTATTGTCCAAAATAATTATAAATCTGAGGGTCTCATGATATATTCTATTCTGTTCTAATTGCAGACACGATCTTACCTTTTCGTAACAATTACATTTGCTTCTTTTCCAAATAACGTAAATTCAGTTTCCTAACGAGACATCATTATCATTTCGATCTTCATCCACCTTTGGGAAAGTAGCTTAATTTAGGAGCCTACGTTCAAACACCATATCGTGTACTTTGCTAATCCCTTCTGTACACGCCAACTACTAAACATTACAAACATTTTTAAAGCAGGGCTTTCAAAATCATCAACGCAAGTTCCTACGTCAGCTGACGAAGAGAAAAGTGAAATTAATGTTGGTCCATGCACTTGGGTTATCAACCGAAAGTGCCCCGACGACCGCATTGGATTCTATCTATTCACGAGGCACAACACCAAAGATAGACAATACATTCACATTGACAGCAATTTGAAATTATCAAATATTTCGGTGTCCTATTTTGACCCGAAGTATCCAGTGAAGATAATCATTCATGGCTACAATTCCGATATGTTTTTACAACCGTTGATTGACATGAAGGATGGTAATTTTTCCAAGCAATTTTAAGAAGCTGATTCTGCAATTGCTCTTAATTTGGCAGAATTTTTACAAAGAAGTAACTACAATCTCATTTATGTGGATTGGAGTGATTTGGCCCCGTCACCATGCTATTTGAGTGCAGTTCACAATATCAAACACACTGGCGCATGCATCGCCCAATTGGTAGAACGAGTCTTGGATCTTGGGACAGACGACATTCATGTCATTGGCTTCTCGTTAGGTGCACAAGTTACAAATTATATCGCTTTAAATCTGAAATCGTTTCAACTTCCACGAATAACAGGTTGTTACTTCTACTGTGGACTAATTTTTATTCACACAGAATACTTTGCATGTAGGACTCGATCCCGCCCTTCCATTGTTTACATTTGTACCTAAAGACGAAAAGCTAGACGCAAGTGATGCCGACTTCGTTGATGTCATTCATACGAATGCATTGTTACAAGGCAAAATTGAAAGATGTGGCCATGCAGACTTCTACATGAATGGCGGAGTTTTGCAACCAGGATGCTTTGGTGCTGGTTCAAGTATGACTTCCTTCTTGACGACTGGAACTAAACCACTAAAAGAAACTTTTTTTCCAGATCCTTTCGCCTGTAGTCATCACAGAGCACCGGACTACTATGCCGAATCCATTCGAAGTTTTCGAGGATTTTGGGGATGGCCTTGTCGATCGTACATCAATTACCTGCTGGGACTATGTCCGAAATCCGACCGAATTGTTGTTGCTGGAGAGGATTGTCGTAGTGAAACGCGAGGAATGTTTTTAGTCACAACAAATAGCGTATCACCGTTCGCAATCGGCCGATGGACAGACAATGTGGGTGTTGGTGATAAGATTTCAAAAGTTTCGTTCGCTGACCCGTTACAACGGCAAATCGATCCTTTCGGTAAAATCGAAGGACATTTCAATAATTTGGACATTTTTCCAACACCATATTCTCAAGATCCGAACGGGTCGGATTGGCCATACTTCGATCAACCGAGTGAAGATAGTCTTAGGTTAGAAGAAATTAAATTGAGAATCTTATCGGCGTCGACTGAACAAAATGACAGTAATGTTATTTCTATGCAAAAGTTAAAAACTAGCCTTTCGGCAGAAGAAACGCTTATCGCAAGGTACAAAAACAATTTAACGAAAGGTTTTATTGATGACAAAGTGTTTAAGGTACCAGAAGTAATTTTGAACAACTAGTGTGTATGTACACCTTAATTGTAATATAGAAATTATACTCGCCATATTGGCCTCTTCTTTTAAATGTTTGCTCCTTCATCGTCCTCATATCGTACTCATATACATCTAGCCAGATAGGACAGCTACCAATCAAACCTCAGTTGACCGATTTCCGGGCTGCCGAGCTGTAGTTAAACAAGTGGTTCAAGCCGATTTTCATCTGACCCGGAGCCGATCTGTAATCTCACTTGTAATTTACCACAAAATAGGAATAACAACAAAACCACTTTTAAAAGGGAAATGTGACGCGAGTCCTCGTCCCTTCTTACAAAACAACTGATATCGATTTGGGTGACGCTTATAGCTTCGGAACACAAAAAATTCTTTTGAAATATTTTCGATTAAAAAAATACGTCACAAATTTTTCTGCGCTTTTAGATTTCACACGCAAAAATTTGGCTACCCGTACTCCATACATCGCGCAAAGTTAATTTCTTGGGGTGTGAAATCTGAAAGTGCAGAAAAAACTTTACGTTGGGAGGGTCCGGCATTTGTGACGCATTTTTTTAATCGAGAGTGTCAGCCAAATTGATATCAGTTGTTTCGGAAGATGGGACGAGCACTTGCGTCACATTTTCCTTTTAAGAAAGGTTTTTGTTGTGATATCAGTTCTTTTTGAAGTAGAAAAATTACCGTCAAACCGAAGCGCAGCGGCTACTACTTCCATGGGCGAGAATGATCCCCACAACTTACTTTACAACGTATCAAAGATTTTTTTTGAGTCCCCGCCTATTTTCTGCCATTTTGGCGGTTACCCTTATATATCACACAAACAACTCTACAACTTTTCCTTTGACACCAAACCTCTGTATCGAACGCCCAACATTTGTCTCATGCAAAATGTCTACCATACACACATTACACACACGACACGTACAAAATATGCCTTTATATCGGTTTTACATGGAGCCTTCTAAGAGCCCTGGCACCCAAACGAGGCTGGTACCCGCCCTTTTTCAAACTCTCAGAGGTCGAAGAATCCCCAGCTGAAGCTCCCTGCATAATATCAAGAAAAGTTTGTTATCGAGCCACTTTCGAGCGCGAACCAAAACAGTCGTTTTTCATACGAGCGACCAAATCTCATCTACCAATAATACGACGCAGATGGAAATTATCGGTTAGCAGAAATGTTGCAAATGGACCCAATTGAAGTATTTTCAAAGATCTTAGCACTTATTAAACAACTGAATGAAAAATGGCATTACCACTACAGCAAACGTGTGAACGAAATTATTGTCGCAAATGTCACGCGTTACATCTTTGTATTTGAGATAATTGCAAATGACAATGCCATTTAAAATTGGATGTTCATATGACGTCATGACGTATTCAATTCAGATTGATTTCTTTATGGAGTTGTTTTTCTGGTAGATAATCGAGTCTAGATCAACGTTTACAAAGATCATTTTTCGAAAAAATTAGATCTAGGCAGCCGCGGGTGGCACTTGTTCGTCTATTCTAAAGCGTTGATAGAAAGAGACCAACATATCTTTCTCTTTTTAACCAACGCTTTGAAATAGAAGAACAAAAGTCATCCGCGGCTGCCTAGACATTTTTCCGAAAAATGACCTTCGTAAACGTTGATCGAGACTCAAATATCTACCAGAAAACCTACTCCACAAAGAAATCAATCTGAAATGAATATGTGATTTGAACATCTAATTTTCAATGGTATTCTCCCTTGCAGTTATCTCAAATACAAAGATGTAACGCGTGACATTTGTGACAATAATTTCGCTCACATGTTTGCTGTAGTGATAATGCCATTTTTCATTCAGTTTGTAAGATCTTTGAAAATACTTCAATTGGGTCCATTTGCAACATTTCTGCTAACCGAGAATTTCCATCTGCGTCATATTAATTGTAGATGAGATGTACGCCATAGTGTGTGTTACCTCAGATGGATCGACAAGGTAACGTCACAACCTAGATGGAGGGATAGTCGCAAATGGATATCTTGTCAAAATGAGTATTGCTATAATGGGACAGATGGAACGTCTCATTAATCGGAAATAGTGCAGAGATGAATGTTTTCAAAGATTTTAGCAGTCACTTGACAATTAAATAAGAGACTTGGTAACATAAGTAAACAAAATGAGAAGTTCATCCCGGCTTAAAGCACGTCGCAAAAATGTGAACTGTCAAATTTGCGATGTTTTTTCAAAACAGACTCTTACATGAATAATAGATGAATCTGAATTCAAAAAGTATGAAGGTACTTTGATCTGAAATAACATCGCAAACGCACTTGGAATGCGATGATTATTCAGAGCATTTATAGACTTTCATACTAGAAATTTTTGAATTCTGTTTCATATATTATTTGTTTAAGACATTTCACATTTTCGCAATGTGCTCTTAAGAACGATTTTTTCTTAGAGAGAAATTGATTTTTTTACTATAAAAATCGATCTATGATAATATCCCAGGGAAAGATTGTTAAGACTTCCTTTGCATAGTGCAAATTGGTCGAAAATTAAAGAACTGTCAAATTTCCCGGGCTTTCAACCTGAACCCGAAGCATTCGTTATTTTTCATGGAAACGTGTTCATAATTTTTTACTGTAGCATATTTTGCTGATTTTTCTCATATTATGCCGCCTAAAAATTAAAATTTTGTTAGGACCACTCCGCAGTCGTCGATTTTTCGTCGGCTGTCATGTCTGCATGTAGCTTCAAAGATCACATAGTGATCATCATAAGTAACGTCCACGTTTTTCTGAAAATTTTGACCCCCTCATACTTTTCCGTCGCTTTTCATATTTTTGCAGAAGCCTATCAATCAATCAATATCTTTATTCATGTGATCATAACAAAAAAATATCTTAAAAAAAACATCAAAGTCAATAGTGAGAGAAAGAGAAAAAAAGGAACAAATCAAAATCTACCAATAATCGGTCAATAGGTGAAGCTAAAAAAGTGAGCGATTGGGATACATCATAAGGAAGTACTCAAACACAAGTTGCGGAGTAATCCTCCATTTACGTCGATCGTTACTTTTAAATCAGGTCATAACTGCCATGATAGCCAGATGGCAACCAGATGCAGTCCATTCCCCAAGCATACAGTAAACGGGATACATCCAACCGCTACTCTGCATTAGATTTACTCTTTCTTCTGTAAGAGTATTAACTTTAACAAACGACAAAATTGAGCTTGTGTTAGTGATAAGCGCACACCCGAAGGCAGTGAGTTGAACAAGTTTGCTCCAGCAACGGTCACTCTACGTGTTTACCCGAAGCAGTTCGCGAGAATGGCACATACAACAACCTCGACCCCTTTGTGGGATAGCCATGTCCAGGCCCACAGTGTGGTGACATAGATCCCTAGTAGTATCGAACACAAACTTACAAACAGCATATTTGCACATTTTGCCAACAGTCAAAATATTGGGACAATGATCCGAGTACAGCGATTGTGAAGGATATGTAAAGGGAAGCCTGTGGATAACTCTAAGAGCGACCCTCTGCTTCCTCTCGAGATTATCAATCAGGTTCTTATTAGCACCCCCCAGGTACCGACACAGTATGACAGGCGGGAGTGTATCAACGAAAAGTACAAAGACTCCAGAATTTTCACGGGTAACACATAGCGCAATTTCTGCAATACACCGATTTGACCAGAAATCTTCTTCACGCCCAGATATTTACGGAATCAACAGCTTCAATCATACTCCCATTCAATTCAACTTTTGGAGAATTGTCAATTGTTGAACGAAAGGATCTAAAATGCACAATGTTGGACTTTTTCAAATTCAACGTAAGCCTATTAACGTCAAAGAATCCCCAGACAAAATAACCGGACATAATAACCGCAATTTTTCCATTAAAAAAACGGACAAAATATCCGCTCAGACAAAATATCCACACTCAAAAATTAAGAATATTCAATGTGAAGTGTACTAACCGCCGCAGGCCTGAAATAAACAACCAAAAACAAAAAAGCGGGGTCGAGGGGCGGCAGCCCCCGAAAAGGGGGTCAAGGGGGGAATATCCCCTCTTGCGGGATCTAAGGAGCGGATCCCCCTACACACAATATAATATCTAATTAATAATACCTACCTATGATCCCCATTTCTGAGTAGACATTACATCTGGGGATATTTTGTCCGTTTTTTGTGGGATATTTTGACTGGGGATAATCGGTCCTAGAGCCATGTGTCACATTTTATGGAAAAAAATTTTTGATGAGAAGCCTTTGGACTCAGCCAGAACCCTAAAACTGAGTTTCTACTAGGGCCCAACGTGTGGGCTTACATAAATTGGATAAATCCTAACTGATTTCGTTGATCATTTTTATATTTGAGAGGTAACCGAGTGGCGGATTATATTCAGAAACAAATTTGGGCCCGGTTTCTGTGCTTAGGGCTCAAGTGGGCCTCAGGTCAGCCTTAACGAAAAATCATTTTTTTTTGCTATGTTGCAGGCAAATTGAGGGAAACTTTTTTGTCTATGGAAATATGTGTCCGAAGCCTCTACTTAGGGCCCTAGGTAGGTCCTAAGTCAGCACTTGACAAAAAAAATTTTTTTGCTGTGTTGTGGAGAAAATTAAGGAAAACATTTTCGTTTATGAAAGTATTTGTCCAAGGCCTCTCCTTAGGGCTCTAGTCCAAAAAATAGTTTTTTGCTATGTTGTAGAAAAAATTGAGCCTTCCAGAAAAAACATTCTCAAAATCGACAAAATTGGGGATAAGTCAACAATATTTTAAATCACTAATTTACTTAATTTATTTTGACTATGTTTGAGCGTAACATAATAATAAATACAAATTATAATTTAACAGTAATTCCAGCGAGTGTTGTCATCAATTAAACATTTCCCAATGCGAATGGCGGCTCCGCATTCGTTCTTAAGTAGTAAACTCCTCTAGCACTCGATGGCGTCTATAAAGATGCAATTATGAAGCTTAGATGTGAAGTCCATCGATATAAACAATAAAAGTTACCGGATCGCCCATTATCATACTGTTGGCAGGACATTTTCCTTTAATGTAAGAATCATATGAATCGCAATAATGACCGTAAAAGCCTATCGGAGAAGTTATCGATTCCGCAAAAAACTTATGAGATCTGCCATGACTGCACGCTTCTGTTGACGAATTGAAAAAATAAAATTTTTTTTCTTCTATTTGGCAACGTCCATAAATTCCGTCAGTCTTGAGTTAGGGGTTTATAACGCAAATACCAATGCCGCAATTCTTTATGCTCATTGATGTAAAATCGAAAGAAAAATTAAAAAAAAAACACAAAATTCTTCGGAAGCGCCTGGAGTGGAACATTACACAGATTTCAAACATTTTTAAAAGTTTATGCACTCAAATCCGACCGAATATTTGAACGTCCTAGAGGGAGGTTTTTTAGTACACACCTGTAAACTCTTTAACACCTGTACATCCCGGCTGAATGGCTGTTGATTCATAATTTTCGTAACATATCAACTACAAAGCATTAATCATTTACCTTCTCCATTGTTTGGGTAAAAGTCCACATGACCGATGGATTTTTTGATTCCCAGAGTCCCTGCACATGAGTGGATCACATCAACAAATTGTGCGTCAGACGTATCAAGTCGGCCATCTGGCGCTACAAAATCAAATTTTGGCATTGCAGGATCAAGTCCTGTGATTCGTGACACTTTCCCCGGTCCGACGAATGAACCGGCGAATCCTGCAGCATGCGCACCTAAGCTGTGTCTGTAGTTGGAAGTGAGTATCAAATCGAACAGTCTAAATGTCAGGTGACTCACCCAATGATGTGAATCTTATTTAGATCGGTCCCTTGATCGGTGCACAAATAGTAAATAAGTTCGGCGACATATCTACCGACGTCTCTAGTTTGGGTAGCGGGCGTAAAGTAAAAAAAATTTGAAGCTACACTTTCCCAGTCAACAGCTATCGATATGTGAATTAATGGTTTTATTAGTTTATCTATTTAACGATCCGTGTGTAATTTTGGCAACGTGAAATGAATACTTTTTTTCGGAACTGATAAAATTCGTAACAAATTTTGATAATATTTTTGGTCAATGGATTTACGATAGTCCTTGACACATTCACTTATCCTACTTTCTACTCACCAATAACATTGTAGTCAAACTTCTGTAAATAAGCGTCTTTAATGTGTTGGACGGTGTCACTATTTGTGCTGGACCTCCAGCCGTGAATTAAAATTTTCGTTTCTTTGCTGGGATTGTATTGGTTGTTGAATTCATCCATGGAAGTGTCTCGCTTCTTTCGTAATTTCATTACTTTTGGTGTTCGCGATTGCCTTGGTAAAAGATATGTGAGATTTAGGAACAGATCTTCGAATGTGTAGGCAAGTTACTAATGGAAGTCTTTCCCCATTTAATTTTATTGCGCTCAGAGTTGAAAAAAGGGGATACATTGAGACTAGGGAACTCACGAGAAACGGAAAGTTAGAGGGCCTCGAATATTTGTTTAAAATTGAAAAAGATTTTGGAAAATCACTATCCACTCACAGTCACACCGATCACACTGCAACTATAGAAAAAGCAATAATTTGAAAAATTCTTCCTTCAAAATGTTTTTTGGTAAATTTTAATTCAAAAACCGTTCTCAGCTGACGTAAAATTTTTGAGATTTTTCGTATTCACAAATCTTCACCTAACGAGGTCGTATTAATTGCTACCAACTGTTAATATACTGCAAACATTCCTTTCCTCAAGGTTTATATACTTCATGCAAGTTCAAAATGCCTGAGCATAAAGTCGTAACAAAACGTTATGCTTCTAGATAGAATTTAATACTTACATTTAGTATTATATTCTCGCAGATAGTACAATCACAACAAAAACCCTTTTAAAAGGGAAAAGTGACGCAAGTCGTTGTCCCTTCTTCCAAAACAACTGATATCAATTTGGGTGACGCTGAACGCTTCGAAACGCAAAAAAACTTTCAAAACATTTTCACATTTGATTAAAAAAATGCGTCACAAATGCCGGACACTGGTGTTATAGTTTTTCTGTTCTTTCAATTTTATACGCAAAAATTTGACTTCCTGTACAAAAATACTACATACATTCCTACATTCAAGTCAAATTTTTGCGGTGTGAAAGCTGAAAGAACAGAAAAACTATAACATCAGTGTCCGGCATTTGTGACGCATTTTTTAATCACATGTGAAAA
>WJQU01003246.1:0-44496 GCA_029228625.1 Pseudolycoriella hygida
CGTTGTGAAAGCTGAAAGAACAGAAAAACTATAACATTGGTGGGTCCGGCATTTGTGACGCATTTTTTTAATCAAAAATGAAAACATTCCAAAAGAATTTTTGCGTTTCAAAGCTTTAAGCGTCACCCCAAATTGATATCAGTTGTTTTGGAAGGAGGAAGAAGGACTTCCGTCACATTTCCCTTTTAAAAGGGTTTTTGTTGTGATGATAAATCTTGTGTTAAATTCAGGGACATAAAACCTTGAACAATTTCAAGTATTTTTTACCTGAAAGATGGCCAAGTTCGAAGTGGAGTAACGTGTTGAAATTCCCGTGAAAAAAGTAGCACACAAAGTGTGGGACGCTGAAACTTTTTCGCTTATATTTCCGCGCAGAAATTGTTCTTCTAATTTTTAAACGAAACATGTGAAAGGTAACAAAATTTGTGAACATTCTCGGCCGTATGCACAACACGGAATAGGTTGACATTATTTTTGATGAATTTCTAAATTTTGTGTTAAAAAATATTTTAGAAAAAAAAAGTTGTTTTTTTTCGAAATTTTTTTAGTCGTTTTATGTCTCTTGGGTTGACTTGCACTTTGCAAAATTGGAATTCTGGGAAGAAACAAAAAACTTCACTCTCATTACAAATTTCCCTTTTCTTTCTATAAACAAAATTCTCGTTGAATTATTCTGTGATTTGGCTTTGAACTTCCATTTTTGTAGGCAGTTTTTCTGTTACTTCCCTTTCTTCAATCGTTAAATACGTGTGAGAAAAATCGCCGAAAAAAAAACGGCGAATTTTTCGGCATAGTCTAGTTGTCATGGCGATGTTTTTTCGGGAATTCTTTGTTCTTTGGGGTAGACGAGGTTTTACGAGGTTTGCACTAGTCTCTCAGAAGTTTCTGAAACGGCGAATTTAAATTCGGAGGTTCAAGGGACGACAGACTTTAATTCGGAGGTTCACGAAACGCTGAAATTCATAATGTTGAGAGGTTTCTGAAACACCGAAATTTGTGAGTGGTCTCTCGGAGGTTTGCGAAACGCCGAATTTAAAGTTCAGAGGCTCAAGGAACTCAAGGAAAAGTAACTCTTTCTCGTGTGACATTTCGTAGAAGGAAAAGTAACTCTTTCTCGCGTCACACAACATTTCGTAATGTAAGTAATTTGTCGCGTGACATTTTGTAAAAGGAAAAATAAATGCCTAGCGAAAAGAGTTATTTTTTATTCTTAGAAATGCGAACTCCAAGTAGGGGCTCTGAACATTAGGGATTTGGCGTTTCGTAAACCTTTGAAAGACCACTGCAAGCCTCGGACAACGTCATGACAACTGGACTATGCCGAAAAAATCGGCGTTTTTTTTCGGCGCTTCTTCTCAAACATTTCTTTAATAGGCAGTCTTCAAAATCTGGAAAATTGTGTTTTTCGAAAATTGATAAGTTAAGCTACAACAAAGGAGCGGCATCGGGAGTAGGTAGTATCTGTACATATGAAAAATTGTATCAACGAGTGTGTCACACAACATAAGAAATCTGCTGTCCGTTCTTTAATTTCCATTTCATTTCCTTTTAGAGCCAATACGAACGCTATGAAAATAAAAAATCCCAACGGTCGAAGCGCTAAGGATGGCACCAACAATAGCGTAGACGTGTTAATAATTGGAGCTGGTTTGGCTGGACTGGGATCAGCAACGAAACTGCAGGAGACTGGTTTACGTTTCCTAATTTTGGAAGCACAGTCAAAAGCTGGCGGACGTGTGAATACATTGAATTTGAAGCCAAATATCGAAACTGATTCAAACGAAAATCGCAAATCTTTGAAAACTCCAGAAGACTTCGTTGATACCGGTGCGCAATGGCTTCATGGTTAGAAAACGCTTTTACGCAGCATTTCAAGATATTTTTCAATGACAGGTTGTTGAAACTTTTTAGGAAAGTTCAATTACCTGCATGACATCGCCGAAAGATACGATCTACTATCCGTAGAGCAGTCGGAGGAAGGTCTTGGAGCGTTTTTAACAGATGATGGCGATCAGATAGACGATTTTTTTGTGAAAAAAATTGATTTTCTGATCGGCCAAATTTTGTCGGAATGTGAAATGTACGCACGAGCAAAACTGGCTGACTATCCAAAGTCAGTGCGTTCCTTTTTAGTAGAAAATTTCAGTAAATTCATAGATTCATTAGAAGATGAGAAGCTGAAAGTAACAGCTCAACAGTTGCTTGATTGGCATATTCGTTTTCAAGTGATTGACAATTCTTGCCTTAATTTGGACCATGTTTCTGCGAAGAGCTGGGGTGCATACTCTTACAACGGAGAAAGTTGTCAGGCACACTATAATTTCCGGAATGGCTTTAGTGCAGCTATCGACGCTTTGTGCAATCAAATTGATTACAAAAATATTCTTTTTAAAAAAGACGTCGTCGAAATAGTGACGAACACAAGTTGTCCGAGAATTTCTGTGAAATGTTCCGACAGCGCTATTTATCATGCAAATCACGTTCTAGTGACAGTTTCACTTGGCTGTTTAAAGGCACAATATTCAATGTTTAAACCGGCATTGCCGCAATCCTACATTCAAACAATCCGGGACATTGGCTTCCAGACAATCAACAAAATTTTTATTCAATTTGAATTCCCATGGTGGAATAAATTGGATGGAATTCAATTGGTTTTTAAGAATGATAATTATAAGGTGAGTGGAACGATTTTTAGACCCGTACGAAGTCTAAGGTACATGGGGCTTGTGTGTTTACCACGATGTTTACAACTATTCGAATTTTGACCCGGGAGGTGGGGGGTTTAAGAGAAATCTGCAAAAAAATATGACACGTCTTTCTGTCTAACACTATAACTCCATTAAAAATCCATTTTTTTTTCAAATGTTTCTTTTTTTAACAGGGGGGTTGAGAGAACGATCACGTAAGGGCAACTTAATGCACGTCCGCATCAGGAATTTAATGAATTATATTCTTGATATTCTTTCAACATACCGGTCCACGTAGCATACGTTTCCTTATGACAATTTCACTAGCTGTGGACAGTGGACAGAAAATAACTTTTACACTTTACCATTTCGAAAGCAAATACAAATGTTAAAGTTATATTCTGCATACTGTCCGCCTATAGCTTGACTGCATAACTGAGTAAAGTTGACACGTTCAACGTACAACTAAAGATGATTGGATTCAGAGTTTCAGAATATGTTTAGCAAAAGCATTTACTTTTAAGTTCATCGTCGATTATTTTATTAAGCAGCGGTAGCTGTTTTCACTCTTCCTGTCGTCCGTCCGTTCGTCTGTGCACCATCGATGATTTGTCATTAATGATTTGTCATGGTTGATTTATCATCGATGATTTGTCGTAGGTGATTTGTCATCGGTGATTTGCTATTGGTGATTTGTCATCGGTGATTTGAAATCGATGATTTGTCATTGATTATTTGTCATCGATGATTTGCCATCGATGATTTGTCATCGATGATTTGCCATCGATGATTTGTCATCGATGATTTGCCATCGATGATTTGTCATCGATGATTTGTCATCGATGATTTTGCATTTAAAAGCCACTCACAATTCTTCATCCTACTTCCAATTGTTCAACAAAAATCGAAAAACTAAAAGTGCTGATTTCGTCGTTTACGACTCATCGGTTCACCTTGTCTTAAGACCATGTGTATATCAGCAACGATGGCCATAGGATTGCATAAAAGGCGAGTTGACATAGTCTGGGTATCATTCTATGGCCATCGTTGCTGATATACACATGGTCTTAAGACAAGGTGTACTGATGAGTCGTAAACGACAAAATCAGCACTTTCAGTTTTTCGATTTTTGTTGAACAATTGGAAGTAGGATGAAGAATTGTGAGTGGCTTTTAAATGTTGATTCAAGCGGGTGGACTTTAATCTGCCGAAGGTACAGCAGCCATAGTAAAATATTACTTCTATGGGTATAATTGTACCAAAACGAGAATTTTCTCAATTTTTACCTCCATCCATCGATGATTTTTCATCGGAGATTTGTCATCAGTGATTTGTCGTCGGTGATTTGTCGTCGGTGATTTGTCGTCGGTGATTTGTCATCGGTGATTCGTTATTGGTAATTTGTCGTTGGTGATTTGTCATCGGTAATTTGTCATCGGTGATTCGTTATTGGTAATTTGTCGTTGGTGATTTGTCATCGGTGATTTCTCATCTGTGATTTTTCATCGGTGATTTGTCATCGGTGATTTCTCATCGATGATTTGTCGTCGGTGATTTGTCATAGGTGATTCGCTATTGGTGATTTGTCATAGGTGATTTGTCATCGGTGATTTCTCATCGATGATTTGTCATTGGTCAGTTATCATCGGAAATCGATGATTTGTCATCGGTGAATTATCATCGGTGATTTGTCATCGGTGATTTGTCATCGGTGATTTGTCATCGGTGGTTTCTCATCGATGATTTGTCATCGGTGATTTGTCATCGGTGATTCGCTATTGATGATTTGTCATTGGTGATTTGTCATCTGTGATTTGTCATCGGTGATTTCTAATCGATGATTTTTCGTCGGTGATTTAAAATCGATGATTTGTCATCGGAAATCGATGATTTTTCATTGATGATTTGTCATCGGTGAATTATCATCGGTGATTTGTCATCGGTGATTTTTCATCGGTAATTTCTCATCGATGATTTGTCATCGATGTTTTGCCATTGCTGAATATAAGCGATGACATACAAGTCTAAATATTAATTTCTTTGAGTTCACTCTATCGCTATTATTTACATTTTTTTTTGTTTCATGACTCCATGGGGAACGTCGCACCCCATGGATCATTTCATGAGGGACAATTGCTCCCCTTGGCCCCCCGTCCAATCAGTCCCAATGTTAAGTTTTTGCTATCTTTAGTAGATGCAAATACAAATTTTTAGCAGATTATTTTCCACTGTCGACAAACTGAAGCTTTTTCTCTATGCCATAAATATGTTGTTTCGTAGGACCATTGGACTCGACACATATCCGGATTCGATGTTATGAAACCAGGACCGTCAAATACGTTACTTGCATGGGTCGGTGGATACGGAGCATTAGAAATGGAAAAATTAACAGATTCGCAAGTAATTGATGATTGCATTGCACTCCTAGCAGAGTTTACAAATTCCAAAATTCCTGCACCCATCAAATATTATTGGTAACTTTTCGCAAGGCAAACAGCTGCGACTTGCACCTAAATACGTATTTCTGTTTTCAGCACACGTTGGCATTCTAATCCCTTCGTTAGGGGAGCTTATAGTTACATTAGTACAGATTGCGATAAGAATAATACATCGAGTCAATTGCTTTCTAGACCAATAACGCTGGCAGATATGGATATGGAGCAAAAGGAATCTACGCAGTTTGCTAAAAATCTCATAATGCTAGGCAACTTAGATATTGCCAACAATCAGATGCAGAAGAACGAGAGTCGAATGCCGATTATTTTGTTCGCTGGGGAAGCATGCCACCAACAATATTTCTCAACGGCACATGGTGCTTTCTTGTCGGGAATTGAACAAGCTAAGAAAATTTCGGAATTTTACGAAACGTAGATTCCCAGAACTTCAAGTTAAAATATCAAATTATTTTGTGTTTCTCAATAAAAACTTTAATTCAATAGCAAAATAGTGTTACAGCAATAAATCTTCTAAATATTCGTCGAACTCCTCTTCCCGACTCTTGTCTACCACATCTACCGACTTTGTCCAACATTGTTTTTCCAATGATTCAACGTTCTTTTCCAAAGCAACACTTTTACTGACTTCCACCTCGGAATCAAGTGTTTGATCGTCGGTGGTTGATTTCGTTGACACAACAGATGTTGAACAGCTCGATGATTGGTTGTTTTGACTTTTCCTACGCCCAAATTTTCGACGCTCTTTCTTCAGTTTCTTTACTTCACGTTTCTGGGAGTGATAGTTTAGCTTCTTCGAGCAATCCGGGCACAGACCTCGAGGTGACGTTGACATGTCAATAAGGATTCAACGAGCTATGAGCAAAATAACTTACGCAGTTTGATTAAGGCATTTTTCCTGGTACCATGTTCATCGTACGCAAAATTAACTTCCCAACTTCGGAGTCCTTCATTATCGGAACAAATTCGGTTTCCACAAATAAATTGTCCTTTGCCAGTAACGACTTCCTTCTCTATGCGCCATCGCATTGCCACCTTAAATAAATATAATTGTAAACAAAACTGTCATTGTGCACTCATCACATCCACATACTTTGTTGTCCTTGTATCGTGTAAGATCACAGATGCAATATTCCTTGAATAGTTTGTCGTAATATCGTTTAGCCAACTGCTTTTCCCAAGAGTCAGCTTCATCATCGTCCCAAAGAAACCTATGATTCTCACGAATTACATCGAAATCAGTCTTGTCTTTTGACGCATCCCGTTGAAGTAATTTTGTGTCTCCCGGTCTTTTCAAAATGTAGTCGTTAATAAGATGTTTGTGTAGATCGTACGGATTTAAATTGCCGAATCTTGCCATATCGTTTATCTAATGTGTCATGTTTACTAAACATTTACTGTGCAGCCCGTGCAGTCATTTCGATTGACAGTTCGTTGTTACGTTACGTTACTACTACGTCAATGACAAATAGATGGCGTTGTGATCCATTATAAAGTTTCGATATTTTGTAGCATATCCTTCGAAGTGTTTCAAGTTTTTTCGTTAGTGAAATCTCTATTCATGTCTAATTTTGCTTACTGCAGAACTCATGTAAAGATTGTGGGCGTTTCGTGCATGGTTTGAATAGATTTTCTCCTAATGCTCATATAGATGTCACAAGGAAAATATTTCACCGATTTTCAAGAAAACACATTTTGACCAACTTTTCTACCATATGATCGATTTTGCTCATTTTAGAACTCGAAAGAAATTGTCAAATTTTACTCGAGTTACAGACAAACGGGCAGTGAGACAGACAGACAAATATTTTCGAGATCATTTTGTTATTGCTGGTCTGATTCGGCAACTGCAAATATATCAAACTCCCGCCTTGAAATTCGCAATGTACAAACGAAGAGCAAAAGAATAAGTCGTTTGAAGTACATCGTACGTTTTATTAAGAATCGTCTAAAGTATCCACTGTGCCTATTTTCGAGAAAAAATTTCACGAAAGTCATAAAAAAATCGTGAATTTTTCATGATATTTGCAAAATTATTTCACGAAAACAGGCTCTCTGCCACTAAGTGACCGTTTACAAAAGTGTTCATATCGGAGCGCCAATCGGTTCAATCAAGATTGAATTAATTGCACAGTTAAATGGTTGATTCAATGAGAAAATTACAGCATTCGCTACGTCTTCTGATCTGAGGAATTCAACTTGTGAACCGAATTCCAACAAAATCTGAAACGATTATTAAGTTACCATCACAGTAATAACGTCTCTCCTCCGTTCTACTCACTTCTGGATTGTTTGATTTTCCATGCAATTCTGTTGTTGTATCTCCAGGCTGGATGCAAGTTATTTTTATGTTGTAGGGAACAACTTCTTGTCTCATTGCTTCGGATACACTTTCGGCGAAATACTTTGTTCCTGTGTACACAGCCAGAGCAGCAAAAGGCTGCGAAATTTGTTTTATTGCATCAATCGAACAGGCGTGTGCTCTAATGAACGGGAACTTTACCTTTCTACCAGCATCTGAAGTTATATTTACGATATGACCCGAATTGTTAAGTTTCATATGAGGCAACACTGCGGCAGTAACATTAAGAAATCCAATGCAATTCACTTCCACCATCTTCGCCCAAGACTCCAGCTGACAGTCAATCATTTTGCAGTAATCCATAACTCCTGCGTTATTCACTAATATATTGATCGAACCAACGCTTGCCTTAACTTGAGCAACACAGGAAAATATCTAAAAGAACAGGTGAAGGTTTAGGTAATGGCTATTCGAAGTAGGAAGATTATATTAGTCAAGTCGTCTGTGAGAATAATTTTATTTATACAGTCAACTTTGCTTACGAATAGTAGAGCTGTACCCAACGTTAGCCTTGAAGACTCCAAATAGTTACTACCCTTACAATCGCACTTAAAAATTACAATCACCTCATCCTTGATGGTAATGTCAGCCTTCATAGGCAACAAATGATTACAGCTCTGTGCTTTTAACTCGTTCTGTAACTCGATTAGCTTATCAATTCTTCTTGCCACAGCCACCGTTGCCACTCCTGACATTGCTAATTTCTTAGCTATGGATCTACCAATGCCAGATGATGCACCCGTTACCAATGCTACCTTCCCATTCAACGATGGAATTATGGAGTCTGCCATTTGAAACACAATTTGATCTTCACGCCTTATTCATGAAAAAATCATCTAAACCTGCTGATTGAACTTGTTCTGGAATGCATTGACTCGGAGGAGGAATGTACTTTCCATCGATTAAATTTTGAATGTATTTTTTCAAGATGACTTCGTTGAAGTGGGGATACACGGAACCATTTTCTGTCAAAAATATGGAAACATTTTCTTGCACGAATGTCGGTGCCTCGGTTAAGTAGTCACTTGTCCTGTGGTAGAACATCAGTAAGAGTAAGTTTTACGAAAAGATTTACTTTAGAATTTTACTTTAATCGTGTACTGAGTAATTGCACTAATGGCTTTAGAGTATCATGCCCAGAGACTCTGTCTTGTACTGCCATCTTCCATTGTTCATAATCAACAACGTCAATTTTGTACCCAAGTTGTTGAAGATATTTCCATATTTCCCTAAAACAACGAAAATAAAGTAAACGCCGTCGTGGGAGCAAGGACTTACCTGCAATCCATAGTATTGCCATTGACGAAATGAAATATTTTACCGAATTTATCGGTAACATTCATTGTTAGTTTTACTACAGAATCAGCGATAAAATCGACGGGTGAAAGTTCTACCTGAATTTCAAAAAAATATTTTGCAAAATGAAGTAACAAACGATTCTAAAAGAAATCACCTGCCACCTAATGTCAGGCGCAGATTGCGATAGAATTACTCCCAGAAGAATTAAAAGAATCATGTCGTTGTCATTCCAAATCGGTAAGTTTTGACTCCCGGCAATGTTTCCGCATCTTTTCGTGTGTATATGTGTTAGAATTTGAACTCAATTTTCATTCACTCACTCACCTTGAAATGACTACGGGTAATCCACTCTTCGAGGCTGAATTAACGATTTGTTCAGCAAGCCATTTGGACTGTCCATAACCATGCTTCAGTTTGTGTGTATGTTCAAGCATACTATGCGTTTCGCTGCAGTTTTTCATACTTTCAGGAAACACATCACTTGTACTACGAGTCAAGATGAACATAAAATAATTTTAAGGATCATGAAAAGTTGGATACCTAACGTAGTGTAATGGCTTCAATTTCCCTTCCATGCAAAACGCTACCACCATTTGTGTGCCAACTACATTCGAACTGTGAAGCGCGCTGTATGGAAGAACCAGATTGACTTGAGCCCCGCAATGAATTACTGCATCAATGTCGTACGACAATGCCAAGTAGTCCACTTCGTCCATTCCAAATTTGTTCAAAGAAATGTCCCCTACGTAAGCAAATAAATTAACGACATTATATAATCGGGTTCGTTAGTCAATTGTTTAAGTTTCCACTCCTCCAGAAAAAAGGGTTTCACAGACCCGTACAACTAGGCCTTTGTTACTGACCGGGTAACCAAAGAGTGTTTTAAAAAATGTCGAAAGTTATAAAACAACTATAATATAAATCCCAAACATCACTGCACCTTGGTGCACTTCACTGCACATTGTTGCACCTCACTGCACCTTGGTGCACCACATTGTACATTGGTGCACCTTAGTGCACCTTAGCGCACATTCGTGCACTTTGCTGTAGATTGTTGCGCTTCTCTGCACCTTGGTGCAGCTTACTACACTTTGCTCTAGATCACTTGAAAATTGGTCAAGATTTACTCGAATAATTGTGTTGACAGACAGACAACGCGATAGACAAGTAAGACAAACAAGTAAATGGACAGATGAACCACCAACTCCCAGGTGCAAATTCAACTGGATATGCATAGGCCCCGGCGTCTTATAAAAATAGTTAAGTTGAAGTTCTGTTAAGTTCGATGGGAATTACCTTCTTCGATTTTCGACATTCATATTGTTGGTCAATTTACCTGTAATGAGAACTATTCGAGATTTTAAATAATTCCTTGATATATTTCTTGATCCCAGTACACTTTCTAGACGCTCTTTTGAAGTTTGTGATGTGGAAGATCGCACCAAGCAGAATATAGTAGTCTGAAAAAAGAATCGTTTTCGCAAGTGTTGTCATGTTCATTCAGCGGTACACTTTACTTGTGTTTCTTCCAGTAGTGACTTTAAAACGAAACTTCCAAGGAATCCGGTCGAACCTGTCAAAAGAATGTTGCCCCGCCGTAATTGATCTTTTGCTAGATTAGCCGATTTCCAAAATATCCGCAACTGCAAATTTGGTCTGAAAGGTTTGTTTGCTTATTGAAAATGACGAAACCAGTTGACGACATTCTCACATGTGTTTTATTGACATTTCGTCCAAGCTCTGCAACAGGTTGGTGTTAGAACTGTGAATATTTTCGCCTGTACTGATTTTTGCAAGCAATGACTCAATTGTCGGATATTTGTAGAAGTCCAACGTCGACAGATCGGTTTGCAGAATGTCATTTATTTGTGCGACAGCTAAGGCTGCTAGTAACGAATGCCTGGAAAGATAAATGTTAAAGGAATTCCTCATTGGGTTTCTTGGTTCACTGACCCTCCTAAATCAAAAAAACTATCGACTGGATCCAAAGAGTTAACTTTCAGAATTTTGCACCAAAATTTCGCTATAGTTTTGGAGGCTTCGTTGGGAAAATTGTCCACATCGATGTTATCCTCACTGAATCCCCGAACAGGAGGTAGCTCTTTTTTATTGATTTTACCTGATGTATCAAGGATTGGAATTCTGTGATCATTGGAAACAAACGTTGCAAATAGTTTCGGACTTTTTGATTATGTCAAAATTTACTTCTCTAAAAATACAAATTGAGAAGGAATCATGTAAAACGGCAAGAGACACTTCAATTTTGCCCGTAGCGAGCTGACATTCCTTGCATATCCGTCATTGAACACAACGTACGCCACCAAAAATTTATCACTTCCTTCATCACCAACTGACAACACGCACGACATATTTATTTCGGGGATGCTTAACAGAGCTGTCTCAATTGCCTGCAAACATTTCAACTTTCTTTGTTTGTTTATTCTCTATTTGTGCCTTACACCTTACCTTCAACTCAACTGTGTAGCCTCGAATCTTAACCATCGAATCACAGCGTCCTGTAATTTCCAAACTCCCGTCGCTCAGCAAATATCCCCAATCCCCAGTTTTATACAAACGAGGACCGTACGCACCTACTAAAGAGACGGGTGTCTTGATAAAACGCTGTTCATTTAAATCTGGCATATTTAGGTAACCAATCGCAAGAGTTGGGCCGCCAACGTAAACCTAAAAATGATTTCTGTTAATTATTCTATTTTCCAAAGGTTCCCATGAATTACTTCTCCTGGATCTCCTATTGATTTTACGTTGTATTCATCGTCCATCACGACAACGTGAACACCGTTGAATATTTTTCCGACTGGACAATACGATCTTCCTTCCAGACCAAATCCTTTTGTTAAGTCTTTAAGAAAGATAATGAATCATTTCGTTAGAACATCAAATGGGTCAATGGAGGTATCAGGCGGTAAAAATCTAATGTTTCCCTTAACAAGTAGAAATGTAATAGTACACTTAAGTAGACGTGGTTACCACAAACAAGATATGATTATCCCAACTATATGAAGGGAATATTTTTCATTTTTGACCCCGATATAGTTGAGGTGAACATGAAACATGATATTTTTCTTGAGAATTCCTTGCGTAAGATCTCATCGTAAACCCAAAGAGATTTTTCTGTAAATAACCCAAACACGTGATGCCTTGACTAATTTTTCCTTTCTAGTTCGTAAGAGTTAACATTTGAGCATCTTTAGATCAATGAAATCTCAAATCTCAGCATCTGCAATACAAATAGCGAATTGATTTGCTAATATTGCAATGCGTTCTGTCTATCCGAATCGATGAACTTCAACTTTCTTTATGGTTCTGCGTTAAGAGTCTACCTAAGTTACAGTTACTCACCTGAACAAGCAACATCATGGCATTCTGAAATGCTGTAAAGGTTTAATATTTTCACCCACGGAAGAGTTGACGCAATGCGATTCCTTAACGTTGTCGTTACAACCTCTCCACAAAGCCAAATTTGTCTAATCAAAAGAAAAAAGAAATTTTAATTTTTAGCGACCGATGCCTCGCTAGAAGCCGTCTCTCTTACTTCATCGTTTTAAAGCATTCGATTAGAGAAGTCACTGGTGTGTCCAAAACTGCTTGCAACAAGGAAGGTGTAAACAACATTCTCGTGATCTTATGTTCTTTCAAAAATGTTAATAACTTCGGGGGGTCGTAGATGACGTTATCCGGAATAATGTACATTGGAATGCCTGAGTAAATAGCAGTTTGAACGACGAAAGTCTTTACCGTTTTGTTATACCTTTCAAGAGTGGGCGTAACATTTCCCAAACGAAAAACACGTTGCAGGCTTCCCGTTCGTTTTCTTCATATGGAAACGCAAGGTGACGCCATAAATATGAGTATACAGCTCCACGATGAGGACATTGAATACCTGATAGTAAAACGTTGAAGGCGTTTACAGAGACATCGATCAAGTGAACATATCCAATTAACCTTTTGGTTTTCCAGTCGTGCCAGATGAGTATACAGTGTATGCCAAATCATCTAACGAAACAGTTTCGTAGAGAGGTTTCGGTAGAGAGGACATCTCCTTTCGGAAGAGATCGACCCAGTCATCTTGTAAGAACAAAGTCGTTATACTAGTGTTAAGGAGGTCGTTGTACGAAGTCTTCGTGCAAATAACAACGGGCTTACAATCTTCTAAAACTGATTGTATTAAACTTGTCGGATAAGACATTTCTATGGGAAGATAGGCTCCACCTAAAATCGAAGAAAACATGATTCCCTCTCTCCGTAGTAAAGAAAATATGGGGAGGTGTAATGAATGAATGGGGGAAAGTACCGGCTTTCAAAATTGCAATATAGCTGATGGTGTACTCAACACATCGTTCCATAAATATTCCCACCACTTTATTACGACCAACTCCAAACAGTCGTAATTTGTCCGCTAACACATCGGTTATCGAATTGAGCTCAGAAAATGACATCTGAAATCAATTAAAGAAAATTGTTCCTTTGGATTCCTTCACGTAGTTTTACCTTTCTTCCATCAGCTGAAACAACAGCGGTGTTATTGGGTGTCTTTGCTGCTTGTCTGGCAAATATTTCGTGCAAACAACCGATCTGTTCGTAACTCGACATGTCAACGTAGGGTACCATTTTTAATTCCACGAATTAAAATCACGAAAAGTGAATCCAAGTGCACCGTTTCACGAACACGTGTAACTATAGTTAATGGCTATGAGACAGTGTTTCTAATCGATGATAAGCGTCATGATGAGATGGGATGTTTCGGAACAAAATGTTCAATCGAAGCGATAAATTGTGCGGTAGTATTGGTCAGCATTTTCTTACTTTTCATGAGGGGCCGTTCACAAAATAAACGAGACACCAGAGCTGTGTGGGCTAGTCAATTTTTTAGCGGCGCCTAGTAGCTTCACATACGTTTCGAAAGTCATCTTCAAATTTTTAGCAAAAAGTATTTCAACATTATCCCACTTGAAATGTTGGCAAAATATTTGAAAAATCCAGCAACGGACGGTGGCGTTGACGTAACGACGTACCTTACTATGACATACCTTCGCCGATATCAACTTCGATGTACACCTTAAGTCTGCCTTTAACAATTTGGGCATCAATATCACAACAAAAACCTGTTCATGCAAAACATGAACGTTTCCTTTCCCTTGAAAACCAAAACTATGCAGTCATTAAATCCTGCAAGTACTCTTTTAGTTATGAAAAATCACAATAAGAAATAGTATAACGTTAGGAGTTATTACTTAGCATAACCACGATCCAGTAAAGGCGTGGCTTAATAATATTATTATTAATGAGCGGCTTAAATACATTTTTTGTTTATCATTAATAAACCAATATGCAACTTGAACTTATAATAAACCAATATGCAACTTGAACTTATTCAATGCTTATAATTGCATTGATACGAATTTGCTATTGCATATCCGGTCAAATATTCATGGGAATATATTTTTTGTAAGATAATACTCATGGAATTCGTAATAGAAGTTTTATCCAGTTAACGAAATATATTTTATTGTTGGAATATGTTTGTTAAAGCAAATTTATATTTTGTCAATTGAATACCGTGGAATAATCCCTCCACTTTTAATGCAAAACGCAATAGTATTTAAGACCATGACTTAGGAGTAGAAATCATCAGTTTAATTAAGTTATTTGTGATAATAAGACGTTGAGATAAAGGCATTTTGCCATTTCAATCAGTTTAATTAAGTCAGGTACGCCGAGTATGGGGGGCGAGGGGGGCCGTTGCCCCCACGATCAAAACAACCAATTCAAACATTTAACAGCAAAAGTTGTTAGTTTTGCAGGATTCGGTAAGACTTCCAGAATTAACTAAGACACATTTGCGATGAAAAACGAGGTGTTTGAGTGTTAACAGAGGCGCCGACTACACCGGAGCAAATCGCTTGTGTAGAATTCAGAAAATATCCCATGGGTAGAAAGAAGAGATGTTAGGAATTTACCTTTAGAATTGTTTAATTATAAAAATTTTCGCCTGCGGCGCCGGCGCCGGCGCCTCGTTCTCTTTTGTATCTCTTTGTATTATGCCCAATCAGTCTAGCTTAAGTGCTAAATAAACTAACAAAAAATCTGCATCCGATGGTTCCTTAGTGACCTAAAAACAAGACACACTAGCTGTATTTCCACCAATAAATATCCACGAGATCCTCTACATTGTATCCTGAAGCGTATAAAAGGTCTAAAGTTCTTCCTGTCCACAAAAAATCAGCGAAGCACGAGATGAAGGATCATAGAGGCATACATGTGTTGCCGGCTTTATCAAAAGAGATAAGAGATAAGAGATAAGAGAGAAAGTTATAAAATGGCAGGTATCTGAATACGTCAACGACAACGATTTGCTCTATAATCATCAATCGGGATATTGCCCGAGACACAGCACCACGACGGCTTTGCTGAAAGTTACTCACGATATACGCGAAAATTTGCACAGACGCGTAAACAAGAAGTTCGTATCGTTTCTCTTGCTGCTAGACTTTTCAAGCGCGTTCGATATGGTACATCATGGTTTGCTGCTCGAAAAATTACTGCGGAGCTTCTTCTTCAGCGAAAGTGCTATCAAATTAATTAAATCCTACCTGTCAAATAGATGTCAGACAGTGCCGATTGACGGTTTTTTGCCACAAGGGTCAGTCCTAGGACCGCCTTTTTTTTCCCTTTTCATAAATGATCTGCCAAGGGTTCTCGTACACTGCAAAAGCCATTTATTCGCGGATGATGTTCAACTATATATGCATCACGTCTGGCTCGACTTCCATGCCAAATATTACAAAGAGTATATGGCGGATTACGAAGTCTCTGGAAATGTGGTCCTTACCTACCGTAAAACAAACGAGCGATGCTGGTGAAAACTCTGCTCCTTCCACATTTCACTTACTGCGACACAGTAATGTGCGATGCAAATGTTGATTCGATCAAGTCAATGCAGGTGGCTATAAATGCATGTATTCGTTTTGCGTTCAATATGCGGCGAAGAGATCATATTTCAACTCTAGAAGCAGGGATTTTGGGTTGCGAATATTCGAACTTTAGAAAATACAGACTTTGTGTTATGGTGCGGAAAATTGTGATCACTAAGAAACCGAACTATTTGTATGAACTGTTGACTTTCATGCGAGGTGAAAGAAGCTCTTCACTAATAGTGCCTTATGCTGTAAGATGTGTATTGAAGAACTCGTTTTTCGTTCACGCTATCTCTTTGTGGAATTCGCTTCCCTTGTTTATAAAAAGGAAAATGTCATCTGCCTCTTTCCCAGATATGTGTTTACAATATTTCTCAGGAAACTGATTTTGTTTTAGCTGTATGTTTAGATGCAAAATGAAAATTGAGTTCCAAATGTTTCATATTGTGAGTTCTTTCTATCTAATTAAGTTATTTGTGATAATAGGACGTTGAAATAAAGGCATTTTGCCATTTCAAGAATTTAAAATTAGTGTTGTTTATGTGATTGAACACAAACATTATTAAAGTGAATTTGACTTGTGAAATCATAAAAGACACTTTAATAATAGTTGAATCCTGCTTCAACAAAACCCTTTTTGAAAGGGAAAAATGACGCACGTCCTTGTTAACTTTTCCAAAACACCCGATATCAATGGGAGTGACGCTGAAAGCTTAGAAACGTAAAAAAGTCTTTTGATTAAAAAAATGTATCACAAATGCCGGACCCTCTGCGCTTTTTCAGGTTATGAAATCTGAAAGCGCAGAAAAATGATTACGTTGGGAGTGGTGAGGCATTTTTTAATCAAAAGTGAAAAAATTTCAACGGAATTTTTTGCGTCACTCCAATTGATATCAGGTGTTTTGGAAGAAGCCCTTGGGTTACGTTTCCCTTTTAAGAAGGGTTTTTGTTGTGATATCAGTAGTTTTGGAAGCAGACACGAAATTTTGCGCGGCTGTCAAAGCTGACGGTGACGATCCCCGCGCAGACACTTCCTCTACAAACCATTTCATTAAAAAAATTTGACGCCACGGCACTTTACGCGACTGCCACCACGATTCTATCTTAATTCCGCCTCCGGCCAAAATCTAACAATTTTGCCCACATTTGTCCATATGCATTCAACAACACGCACACACACATACAAAACATGCTTATAAACATGGGCTTTACATGGCGCCTTCTAAGAGCCCTGGCGCCTAAACGAGGCCGGTACATTCTTTTTTCCAAAATCTCATGTGGCGTAGAATATCCAGCCGAAAGTCCCTGCAAAATTTCAAGAAAATTTTTCGGATCATTTTCGAGCGTGAGCCAAAAAAGTCGTTTTTCATACAAGTTAATTTGACTGCGGACTGCGGGTGAGATGAATTAAAACCTAAAACGTAGCAGTTTGGTTCCATTTTTTACCCTTCCATTCGTCATTGTCATTATTTATCTTCACACATTAAATTCATTCCAAACGTCTGCGAAGGGTTTCCTTTTGATTGGGCTATAAATTTTGGTTCGCGTAAAAAATCGCACAGAAGTGTTTAGTGTCATACACCGATTTATTTCTCTTTAAAGTTTGACTTTCCAAATAAAAACGTAAGACTAAGTTTTACGATCTATTGCGGAGTAATATTTTTGTTTCGAGTTGTTACTCTTGCGTCGTAAACGGATAGTTTAATACTTTAGATTCTAACATCAGATCTTAACAACCATTTTCAATATTTTAAGCAGTTCAATTGAATTGCGGAATTTGTCCCCAAGACCTCAGCAGGCCAGCTCGGTTCAACTTTTTACCAATTGTTTGAACGTGAAATCCAATCTTCTGTAGAGCATCGTGATCCAGAATTTTACGACCATCGAATATGTATGCTGGCTTCATCATAGAACCGTAGATTTTGTTGTAATCCAAACTCTGAAAAATGATAATTTTGATCGTGAAGATAAATCGCAAACTCTGAATGTATGTTAATCATCGCACCTGAAATTCGTCCCATTCCGTGCAAACAACGATGGCATGAGCACGTTCAACAGCTGTGTAGGGGTCCGATTGAACTTTAACTGCTTGTCGAACAAATTCCGGATTTTCTGTAACCGACGCACTCGTCAAATCGCTGAAAATTTGTTCTGCTTCCACTTTTGGATCGTAAATTTCCAATTTGGCACCTTCTTCTAAAAGTATTTTGCACACGGTTATAGCGGGAGTTTCACGTGTGTCCCCGGTGTTCTTCTTAAATGCAAATCCAAAAATTGCAATTCGTTTATCAGAAACCGTGTTGAAGAGACATTCGATTATCTGTAACGTAACAATGAAACAAAAACGGCTTCATTCGTCATTAGTTAAGGAACCTTTTGAGAGAATCTTGTCTTTTGATATTCGTTCATATCAATGACCTGCTGCCAATAGGCTGCAACTTCCGGCAAATTGAGACCTTCACAAATGTACACCAAATTGAGAATGTCCTTTTGGAAGCAACTACCTCCAAAACCCACGGATGCTTGCAAAAATTTCGATCCGATTCGCGAGTCCAATCCTACGGCCTTAGCCACTTCCGAGACGTCAGCTCCAGTAGCTTCACAAACAGCTGACAGCGAATTAATACTAGATATTCTCTGTGCAAGAAATGCATTCGCAGCCTAAATGAAAGAAAGGTAATGACATTATTCAAACGCTCTCAGTCTTATATTTGGGTAAGAAATTGCGAAGTGGCAGATAATCGAAGAATTTTCTGTACTGTTTTTGAAGAGTTTTTAATGATTTTCTTTCGAATTTCTTTGATATTCGTAGATTTTCTAAGAATTTGAATAATTTTCTAGGAATTAAAGGATTTTATTTATTTATCTCTTCCGCGGTAAATAAAAGGGAATTTTTAAAGAATTTTTCCGAAATATCAACGCCTACGAGTTGGCGCCGTCGAGATTGGCGGAAAAATTTATCCTCATTCGACTCCAGCTGAATATTTCCACATGTCCCAGAACTTTTTATCGGAAAATATTTCGCTCCTATCACGATGTACCGCGAGAACGGTGCAATAACCATTAGAATATTACCAGTTTCGATAGTTCCGAGCTCCATGTATTTGTTGACAAAATTCGTTCTTTCGGGATCCAACGCTCATAAACCCATGACAACGTTTCGATGGCTCGAAGACCATCATCTGTTTGTTCACCACCAATAAGAACACGATCCGGATTAATCAAATCAGCAACGGCGGTGCCTTCAGCTAAGAACTCTGGATTCGATAAAATGTCGTATCTAACATCTGGAAATGAATTTACAATGAGTTTGGAGATTCGTTTAAAACAGAGCACCGCGTGTATACCTGCTTTTTGATTAGCTCGTAAGATATGCATGATACTCTCAGCAGCTCGAACAGGAACCGTACTTTTTTCCACGACAATTTTACTGCTTTGAGCAGTTTCCGCAATCATTCGAGCAGCATCTTCCACGTATTTTAAATCAGCTGCCCTTCCACGCCCATTTCCAAAATTTTTTGTCGGCGTATTGACCGAAATAAAAATCAATTCGGCTTCTCTGATTGCAGTTGGTATATCCGTTGAGAAAAACAAATTCTTATTACGTCGCTCTTTCACTATTTCGAATAATCCGGGCTGCAAGATGACATTTTGTTTATTTAATTGAAAGAAAATCGGAGTTCGATTTCATTAATTAACGATTGCAAAATCGACAGTGTGGTGTAGTGAATCGAGTGAATCACACTTGATAATGTCAATAACCAAAGTAATGTTTACGTAGTTTAAGTTGACTAATGTGTTTGAATAACTTTAGTTTTTCTATATTCTCGAAATGATTTTAGTGATAACAAAACAATGGAACACTTGGATTTATTTAAAGACACATTGTGTTCCTTCGGATTCTATGTGTACATAGAATTATTATATTTTTCACTAGAGACCTTACACAAACAAACATAGGAAATAGCTACTTAATGATAACAGTCGACACTATGCACTGTTATCACGAGCAACTGTTACCATATCAACCCATTTATTTGGTTAGTATGTTACTACAGTGATCATAACAGGGCCTATTTACGGGAATTCGATCCCAAAAATTTTCGAAATTAAGTTTTTGGAATTTTTTTGTAATTTAATTTCCAAATATTCCTCAAAACACCAGAAAATTACGAAGATTAATGAGCTCGGTGGTCTATGCCGAAGGATAGGATCAGACACTTAGTTACTGGAGCGGAGAATTTTTTCCGCCGTCTCCCACTGAAAATTGAGATTTTCTCCCACAACAAAATTACTTTAAAGAAACCTTCCGCCCCCCGATATAGCTACGAGTATTCCACCACCAGACGAGAGATCTATGTTGCATCAGGTTGGTGGTAAGTGTTATCATCGGAAATATGCCAAATCTTCGGAAAAAAGGATCGTATCAGCGTCTCACCTTTTAATCATGGGCGCGCGGTAACGATGCGCCCGTGACGCAAGTCCCCATACGAACAAAAAATTCGGACCTTCGGGTGGGCATTCTACGTCATATGAGATTTTAAAAAAGGGGGATACCGGCCTCGTTTGGGCGCCAGGGCTCTTAGAAGGCGCCATATAAAGCCCATATGTATGTGTTTGTGTGTGTAGTGTGTATGATAGCACATTTTGTATGAGGTAATGGTTTTGTGTTCGAGATAGAGGTTTGGTGTCAAAGGGAAAGTTATTGGGTTCGGTGTGTAGTGTATCAGGATGACCGCCAAAATAGGCAGGGACTCAAAAAAAGCTTTTGATATGTTGTAGAGGAAGTTGAGGGGATCATTTTCGCCAATGGGAGTAGTAGCCGCCGCGCTTTGGTTTGGCGGCGGCGGCGGCTCAAAAAAACCTTTGATATGTTCTAGAGGAAGTTGAGGGGATCATTTTCGCCAATGGGAGTAGTAGCCGCCGCGCTTCGGTTCGGCGACGGCGGCGGCTCAAAAAAAAGCTTTTTATATGTTGTAGAGGCAGTTAAGGGAATCATCTTCGCCCATGGAAGTAATAGCCGCCGCGCTTCGGTTCGGCGGCTCAAAATAATGCAAAACATTACAATCACAACGAAAACCCTTTTTAAAAAGGAAACGTGACGCAAGTCCTCGTCCCTTCTTCCAAAACAACTGATATCAATTTGGGTGACGCTTGCAGCTTCGGAACGCACAAAATTCTTTTGAAATATTTTCACTTTTGATTAAAAAAATGCGTCACAAATGCCGGACCCCCCAGTGTTATAGTTTTTCTGTTCTTTCAGCTTTCACAATGCAAAAATTTGACGTTATGCGCTGTTTGGCGTATTTTTGTACAGGAAATCAAATTTCTGCGTATGAAAGCTGAAAGCGTAGAAAAATTATTACATTGGCGGGTCCGGCATGTGTGACTCATTTTTTTAATCAAAAGTGAAAATATTCCAAAAGAATTTTGTGCGTTCCGAAGCTGCAAGCGTCACCAAAATTGATATCAGTTGTTTTCGAAGAAGGGACGAGGACATGCCTCACGTTTCCCTTTTAAAAGGGGTTTTTGTTGTGATCATATTATCCCGCAAATTCAAACAAACGGACCTTCAGATGATGCCCGAATGGCCTCTAGATCAGGCTGGATATGAAAATTCCTATTGCACCATCAAGATAAGATCTTTTCTGGACGGCATTTGGGTGGCCAGTCAGTTGACTTCACTAAAGAAGAAGTTAAGTAGTGACACAAAGTTAGCGATTCATGACGCCTCCTCGGAGTATAGTAAAAGTCATGCGCACTAAGCGATGTGAATGCTACCAAGGCTACCAAGAAGGATCTTGAATGAGGGTCATGGGGACACCGAAAGTCTCAAACAGTGATAATGATTGGTGTACTACCAAACAAAGTAGTTGTACTTCCTGATACTCCTCCTGATTTTCCATCGTCATTAAAAATTGTTTAATTACGGAGAAAAACTTCAACTCAAACGGAAAGTCATACAGTTAGGAAATGGCTTTAAAATTTATTATTGTCGAACTTTCTTAAAAACAAATGGATATGTTTCAAGACTGGACATTTAGCACAAGTACAAGGATAGTCAAGGGAAGTGACTCACCCGAGGTGAAGGACATAATCTTTCGAAGAGTCCAAAACATTCTTGACCGAAATTGTTTGTGCGAAAAAGGCCTTGCTTCGTTCCAACAGCAATTTTACCTCCAACTTTAACAAAAAAGTTTTGAATGCGAATATTCAAATTAAAGACTCATCTAAAAAAATATCAATTAAAGAACCGGTTTGTCAAAATCTTAAAGAAATTCCACGGAAGCGTAAAATATAAAAAAATGTGTTTTAATTTCCGGTTCTTTTGTATTCCTTTAAAGTTATCAAAATGTTGATAATGTTCTTATCAAAAAAAAAAAAGAAGTTTTTTTATTTGAATAAGTTTCTAATGCGAATCTGTACAAATCGGACTTGACCTGTCTCTTTAATTCTCACATATTACCATCTCATGGCTGTTGTCTTTATACAAAACGTAATACACACAAATCCGAAGACAGAAGAGACAATTAGCATTCAGTAGGCAAAATGCAGCAGTCATTGAGCATACCATGAACATGTAAAAGATTTTATGATGCAAAAGTGGCATCATTGAAGACGTTTAACTCGAGGTTAAATTTCTTTGAAGGTTATTTGAAAAGGAACAAAAAATTGAGTAAATTAGATACACACGTCAACACTGTGATGTTAAGTTCCACGAAGTTGATAATTGAATGTTATGAATGAAACTTACTTCGTAAATAGGTAGTTTGTCAGAATTCCACGCCTCGATTCGTTCAGCACTTTTGTCCACCACAGTCATTCGGATATTTGGACACTTGTAGGCCATTACACTGCAAGTTGGACCACCCACATATCCAGCTCCAATGCAACAAATTTTTGTTATTTTTAACTCTTCAGACATGTTTTGACTAACACTTCAAAATCTATTCCAAATTGATGATACACGAATTCCAGGAAGGTAAGGAGGTGAAGTCGATTCTATTTTAGAATGTTTTTTTTTGATGATTTGGAAATTCACGAACATAAAAACATGAATCAGAAACATGCACTTTTTGAATGGAGAAATTGAAATTAAATATCAATTGGCCCGTAAATTGATCTTGCCTTCAGAACATTTTACAATATTGATGTTGTTGCGGCATGTACAGCTCAAACGATACGTAAAAGAAAACTTCTATATAAAGTAGACGAGTTAAGTACACATTTATCACTGTTGTGGTTACGTTTGCCTGCTATAAAGAAAACGTATTTGCTTGAATTCACATTTTTTATTGTATGAGGTTGTTAAGCTTAGTTTTCTCTATTTATGCAAAAGAAGTTCCAAGTAACAACACCCGAATCAGACTGATTGAAGATGAGTGCTTAATAAAATAAATTGAGAATGAAATGAATGAAAAACAGAGACACGAATGAATCGTGCAGTTTTCCAGATGTTTTATGATCTATGGTAAAGTAGAATAGCGGCGGGAAGCTTTAAATTTTACAAACTTTTCTTAGTAACACACGGCGACAAGCATTGAATAAAATAAACACTTTATATCAGGCATCGGCGACATGGCTACAGGTTAACTCAGTGCTTACGTACTGGCTTTCCACCAAGAATACCCGGGTTCAAACCCCGGTGTGGAAAAATTCTGTATAGGATTTTTCTTCAACATTTATCATGAAAGTAACGTTCCTAAGCTCACCCAAGCTTCATAAATGGGTAGTTGGGGTAGCAATATCGCAACGATTTGTACACAACGAAGTATGACGTCACCCATATTCGATACACTATGTACGAAACAAGGAGGCTCTTATCCAGCTGCTAAGTTAAGGTGTGTGTAAACGTCAAAAAAAAAAGTATAATGACAAACATACCGTTAATGTTGTGATTCGAATCTGCTCGATGCGCGTTTAGGTATTGCTACAGCGCGACAAAATCGGAAAAAGAAATAATCCTTCAATCGAAGTCGTGGTTCGGAATACACGTAAAGGCAAAAGGCTAGTAGCAGTACTGCTCTTGTTAGACTTCTCTAAAGCTTTTAATATGGTTGACTGTGACTTATGATGCTCAAAGCTTAAGGGGAAAGACTACTTATCTGATAGGTCTTAAGCTGTGTGTATTTGCGGTATAATGTTTAAGTTCCTGCCGATCGCTAGAGGGCTACCGCAAGGGTCGATTTTGGGCCCCTTTGCTTTTTGCTCTTTTCGTAAATGACCTGCCAAATGCGATTCGGTATATGATTCTGCATTTGTTTGCTGATGACGTTCAGTTGTACAAGCTATTTCGTTCGGTAGATGTGAATCAGTGTGTCGGTCAAATAAATGTTGATTTGGAGGCTGTTAGAAAATGGGCTACGGTTAATAGACTGTTTCTCAATGCGGTGAAGACTCAGGCAGTAGTGATAGGTTCGCATGCTAATCTCGAAGTCATGCCGGTTGTGGTTGATGATGCTGTGGCGTATAGGCTCATGGTGTTGGTTGAGAGTGGCAATTTTGTGGAATTTCCGCGGATTAGCATTGGTGAGGTGGGTATCGAACTAACCCAAAGGGTGAAAAATCTTGGCATGATTTTTAACTGTCGGCTATCATGGGTGGACCATGCGGAACTGATATGTCAAAAAGTGTTTTCTACCCTCCGCAGTCTGTGGCCGCATGCCAGAACGACCCCATACAGAACCAGGGTGATGCTTGCTAAGGCCCTATTCGACAAAAATTATTTAAAGAGATGGAAGCATTTTCTTTGCTGGAAATTGCAAAATTACAGTTAATATTTTCGCCATTATTTCGTCATGGCCCCACTTTCTACGTCAAAAAGACATTTGAATATTTTTCCGCTAGGCCAACTCTTTCGCAGTGAGGTGTCGGATTGATGCCGCATTTTGAGTACTGTTCTGAGGTTTTTTCTTATGGGTTAGATGGCGCTGCTTGTAAGCTGATATGTATACGGTAAATCTAAATATGAGAGTATATACCACATATACAGCTAAGTTTTGACTTTTTTCCCTTGCGTCGTACTCCTCTGAGACCTAGTTCGTTGGATTCCTTGTAAAATTTTGATTGAAATCGGCATTTTACTCATTAAAAGCGGTCCAGTGGATCCGAAGATATGACCTTTAGAAAATCCTCATTTTCCATACAAAATGCGCTACTTCATATAAGCCCAAGTTAATGGAAGCATCCTAAGTTAGTTAGTTAGTTAGTTAGTTCCAGAGCCATTTGTATGAAAACCGACTTTTTTGGCTCGTGCTCGAAAACGGCTCGATAAATTTTCTTGAAATTTTGCAAGGACCTTCGGGTGGGCATTCTACGCCATATGAGATTTTAAAATAGGGATCGAATCAGAAGAACGTTTTTTATCGATCCGAAAGTCGAAAAGTGTTTAGTTGAACACAAATTGCTGCCGGTTAACTAACCGAATGCAGCTAATTATCGAACAGAAAAATTTCTCTATCGCGTCGTGTAACATTGCATAAAAAATTGTTTTAGTGACATAGATTCGTGACATTTGACAAAAAACCCCTTGGTTTATCTCATATCCCGGTAAATAAATTCTGTGCTACACACCCCGGTCAAAAACGGGTCTCGTGCACTACATGTTTCCATTGACTTTGGCTTCTATGAGAATGCACTTTTTGTATTGTAAATGATCATTTTCTAAAGGTCATACCTCCGAATCCACTGAACTAATTTTATGAGTAAAGAAACACTTCGACGTAGAATTTTCCTAGAGTCTGGGAAAAATGTTTTCCGGAGGGTACGTTGCAAGATGCGAAAGTCAAAAACTTAGCTCTATAAATGGGTCCGTACCCGCAGTCTACGAAAAAAAAATTCCTAATTTTTTGTTCGTATATGGACTTGTATCATGTTGCGACCGCTTTTCTTGTGTCGAACCTCACTTCACTGTTGCGACTTCTTTTCTTGGGTCAGCCACACTTCACTGTTACTTCAAATTTGCAAAAGTTTACTATGTACTACACTTTGGTATACACAATCAGCCCTCTTAACCCGCGCTTAGGACTACCCGAACCACGACCGACGTTTTTTCTTTACTAACTTTTTGGTCTAAGATCACACCTGAGTGGGAAATAATTGTCAGCCGGTCTGCATGAGTGGTGGCGTCGGGATGCGACAATGCACGCCCCCAATCGCTACGTCTTTTTCCAGAAGGGATAACATGCAGCTTCTTGATTTAGTCTTTTCTTGCCCGCAGTGGCTGTGCAGACCCGAGGCTACCTCCTTTCGTGGCTTCTTGACCACATACATGGCTCCAGGTCTTAACCTGACCCTTTTACTCTTTGACTCATACCTGAAGTGTAGCTTCGGTCGTCCCCGGTGACTGCTACCTGCTATCAAGTGGGCAAGCCGATCATCTCAGAACTCGTTCAGCTCCTGGATCATTGACCCTATCCTCAGATGACAATGGACAATGGAAAACTTAATCAGCGAGAGGGTTTTCTTGGGAAGAAAATGAACGCGCCGGATAACGACTATAAGACGAGATATCAGTGAGAAAACGGTCGATGTATGATTATCACTGGAGACAAACCCATCTAGTGTCTCAATTGTCTCTTCGCTGAAAGTCAAAGGAAGAAATTCACAGAGACCCTAATCAATCTGAAGGTGTGCTACATACAGAGCTTAAATTGCTGTGATAGGCCAAGAATAAAAAATTTATGGAAACTAACAACATTTACACTGGAACAATCATGCTTTTAATTTACTGAATAAATCGATTCATTATTTCCTCTTACACAAAGTTCACTATAAGCATAACAATTCTTGCAGTCTAACATCACTTCTAATCAAATTTTATGTTTGTCGCTTCTCTTACCAGCTAAATAAATACTAAAAAAAAACAAAATTTTCGTCATTTGGACGGATCCTTCAGTTCATAAAGTTGTAATCGTTGAAAAAGTCGTTGTTTAAATTATATACTCTCGTCAATTGTTGGACAGTTGGATTATGTTTTTATTCAAATCACAGATGTATTTCTGTCATCGTTATAATGGTTGAGATCGATGATGCTGCTCTCACCAACCGGAGCTGCGTTCAACACCAAATTCTCTGCCGATCTTGACAATTCCTTTTGCAACGAATTTCGAAGTATTCGATCTTGTTCAACATACGTTCCAAGAGATGCGGCGCGTTGGTATTGCAAATCACTCGGCCTTAGCAATTGTGCCACATCGTGTGCTGTTAGCGTTCGAGATCTATTCACTAGTTCGGTTGTCTGGAATTGTCTGTGAGACTCCATGGCATTGTTGTGATCGGTCAAGTCTATATTTTGTCGTAAATTTACAGTTGGATCTATGCGAACGGTTGAATAAGCTGGTGGTAAGCATTCGTCAAAATTGTTGGAATTATTTGGAGTTTGTTGAATGCAAGGTCGTTGTCGAGTACTCGGCTCACCGATTATCCTACCAATTGAAAAGATGAAAGCGTCTGTTCGCTTTGGTGTATGTATCAATTTACCTTCGCACACTTCGGCGTATACTATTTCTTAGCATTTTAGCTATTCTAGCACCGGTAGCCGTTGTGTATGACGGAGGTGGCGTATATTTTGGAGGTGCGTCTTCAGTCATTGTACGTGCTTCCAACGTTATTACAGCCGGAATTGAGTTGTTGGGATCAGGCCGATCGTTTCTATTTTCCGTGTAACGGTTCTGTGCCGTTGACGGTCGACTTAAAGATGGCCGATAAAGTAGCTGAATTCTCTGCAAAAGTCGATTTCAGTAAAATAAAAAATAAAATCGTTTTTTTGTATTTACATCTAAAATGTCTGGCGGGCCATTGCTGAGGTAGCGATATATCTGGACGATAGATGTGATTGGAACTATTAACAAGAACGCAACTTGCATAAAGCCGCCAACTTTTCTTGTCCACAATGCCCAATACGTTCTACCTCTCCATTGATACAAGTCTCTTGAATTTGATTGTCTGTACTCTAAAACACATAAAATCATCAGTCCAATTGGCAGCAATACGTTCCATGACAAGGCCACAAAAGCCGACAAGGTTTGCGTGAGATGAAGATCATTCACAAGAATATCTCCGCTATAGGGGCGCCCTCTGACTAGAAAAATTGCAAATATTTGTCCGACCCAAAGCAGTAAAACGAACCAGCTGCCACCAATTAATGTATCAAAGAAGTGGATGATGTTTATTCCACATTCTGTAGCTAACGGTATGCCCAACAGCAACCCCGTCACGCAACTCAATAAAATGGAACTTGTTGAATTGCCAAGAGATCCAGCTATTGGCTTCCACATCGCACACAGTTGAGCTAATCCGAATACGAGAAATAGAAGAAAACCCAACACACTCCAGCCAGCAGATATATTTTGTTGGGTAGCGGCTGCCAACGCTGATGGAAATATTTCCGTAACCAATCGTAGTGGACCGTAGCCACTTTCACGATTCAGATTCATTCCTGTTCGACGGAAATTTTCTCCCAAGACTGTTGAATACCTTGGAAGCCATTTCGAAGGCGTTGCGATCAGTTGTGACGGTAGTGGAGCATTCGAAGGAAGAAGAAAGACGTACGAGTGGATGTTTTCTGGCAAAAAAATTAAACGTTATTCGAGGAGATACTTCAAAAACAGTTCAGTTGCTTACCGTAAGAACCGGGAAAATAATAAAAACCGCAATCGTTAAGTATTTGTACACAAGCGTTTCCTAGAACGGCAGCTAGAATGAGTCCGGAAATAGTTATCAACACAACAATCAGAGCATCTCGACGCAATGCAGTTTTCTTTTCGTTCAAGTGAGTGGTTTTACTAAATATTGAGATTATTGATGCACCAAACAAGGCCCATGTTAAAAATACTTCTTGTGCTGCCGAGAACCAGCTTTGACTGTTCATGAAAAAATCTTGCCAATCGGTGGCAGGGAAAATGTTCTGAAATCGAATTGTTAAATGATTAAAATATTGATCGTTAAAAGGAAAAGCGGGAGCATCGTCACAAAAATTTGTTCCGCTCAATTAAGCCTCATTTCCGCTCAAAAATCACCTATTACCCCTCCTAGCCTTACATATCCCTCTCATTCTTCTCCCAATCACACATCTTATTTTCCTCTGAACTATCCACCAATTCCCCTTGCAATACCACCTATTCATGTGATTCACGAAATGTGCTGTCTAGTAGCCCGAGTAATAGACCACTTTATCGACTCTATTGTATGCCAAATATAGATACAAAATCATGAGCCCCTCGAATATTTCGTATGGGACTCAAAATTTAAAAATAACTAAAAAAACTCATGGATGTGGAAAATGCACTAGAAGTGGACCGTCGTCGCCTCGATTTTCATATAAAAAAATTCTTAAAATAGTGACAGTAATATGTACAAACAAAATGATTTACCTGCAAACTGCTCGAATTGATCATGGTCAACATTTTCGTGCAAACTGTAGTCAAACCAACCAAAGGTACGACCATTAAGCCTAAAACAATTTTGCCATACGACCGAAGACCCTTGCATAACACAACAAACACACACAGCCACAAGACGGCCATATTGAAAGCCACCTGCAAAACATCACGTTAAGACATCATTGCGTACGTTTTTGCCTTGAAATGTCTCACTTGAAATCGAACTGTTCCAATTCCATTGTTATCCGATCGACCACCTGGTCCCAATTGGAATCGTTGCAGAACGACGCCATTGAAATAATCAGCGATTGTCTCTTCAAGCTTAATGGATTCATTTGATCGATCACCTCGGAACAAAATAAATTGCTCTTGCCAACGATACCGTGCCGTTTGTGTAGCAAATGAATCTCTAAAATACACTAAAACCCAACCAATGCTCACGGCTGAATACAATGCGACAAATGCTTGAACTAAGAGCAGTGCAATGCCAATCCCTTTGCAAATTGGACTAACTCGCCACATCGATATTGGACCACCTTTCAGTCTGGATCCTAAACACATTTGCAGCCAAAGCATTGGAATGCCGAACACAATCGATAGAATTAGGAATTGAACTATAAAGTTAGCTGAAAGCACAATGTGACATTGTTAGGCATCGCTGTTGTTGATTGAATGAGATGAGAAAAATACCTCCATAGTAAATGCTAAGAACCGAAAACCTCGAAATGTTAAATAGACCCAACGTACAGCACGACGCTGCTAAAATTCGACTGAAACAGTGTGGCCAAATTTTGATCTTCTCTTCAGGTTCATCCGATACATTTTCCGCATCCGATGAAGATGTCGATCGCTGCTGCTGCTGAGGCCTGTGAATAGGAAAATGGAATAAGAAAATGAATGGAAATTGCTGAGAAATTGTTAGTTCCGAACAGAAAATGTTATTTTGCACCTTTTAAATCCAGTCAACGCTGCCACTAAGATTGCTATCATACTTTCCTATTCTTCTCGTGAACTGACAACAGGAAGTTTAGCCGCAACTTATGAAATTTTACTGGTTTTACCAATCGTTTCCTCATTAAAACGTTTTACAACTATTCGGCAAAAATTTGATAAAAACTACCTAATTTAACATGTTAAACACACGTTTCTCTTCTACTTCTGCTTGGTATAATTAACCTTTACCTTTAAATTAGTTGCCAGCAACTTTTTTTTCTACTATCTCTAGATTTGTTTGGCTATTAGGTTGCGTGGTAACATTTTTTTTTGTAAATTTTAATACGTGTTGTGTAAGTAAAAACCATATCGCAAACAAACGAACCGTTCGTTGCTATGCTGCGCAATGTCAAATTTATAAAAGTGGCATTTGAAGAAATTATTGCAGATTTGTTACATTGAACAATTGTTCACACAGAATAAATTACTCATTGTTTAGGTAAGCACTTATCAGAACCTCGCAATTCTCGATTTTGCATTTCAAAATGCGGGCATCGATAACATTCTGATTTCCTAACGACGACATCGATTCCATTAAATATTTAATTCAATACTCAAGGATTTGTTGATAATTCAATCACTGAATTGGTATCCGCAACCCGTGCAATGAAAATTATGCAAATAGACTTGAACGTGTCAGAATAGAAATTGCGAAGTTTTTCAAAGAAGCAACAAATTCATTGAGTTTATTGGAAATTTCAATAATGAAAAACCCGGTCGAAGCAACGGTGTAAAAAAGACCCATGCCGTCCCACCTAGTGCTCCCATTCTTTCAGTTTCATATTAAACCACAAACTATCGTGTACGGTCGGTCGAGTAGCACGACTTAAACCCACTCTATAGACCTTACATGCCGAACCCTTCTCCCGATTTTCACCAAATCTTTTGTTAGTGTCCTGGCGTCCATATGTTTCTTTCAAAATATGATACTTAAGTCTCAAAGATATTTACGTGCAAAATTTTCTGAGAGTGAGGGTCACGTTCTTTTGACCCATTAAATACTGGTAGGAAAAGAGGATTACGTTACCTTTCAGTATTATCTGTTGCTGATGCTGTTGAACTAGATGCACTGCTGGATATTATCGATACTGGACTAGGGTTGCGGGATGTAACAACTGAGCTGGCTTCAGATGCTACGTACTGTTCCACAGGAAGTCGTTGAGGCATACGTGCAGGCGAACTTGTTGGTCGATCATGATTGACGATAATTCGCTGGAAAAGAACATTATGGTGAAACAACTACCATGCATGATACTCATGTGTGACTTACCTGGTCACCAAGGGAATTGGTTTCACTAGTAATCGACACAACACGAGCTCTGGTCTCAGCTCTTCTTCCCAACTGTCTCGGCCGCATTTGTGCATTTTCCTCACTTCCGAAATGTGTTTCGGTGCACCCAAAGTCAAAATTTGATTCTAATTCGGCAATGTCGCTGGTTGATTGGGTTAACGTGTTCAAGAATTCGTCTCCTAATGACCGCGCCTCGGAAACAATATTTGATTGATTTTCGACGCTGCTATTCGGTGGTTCATTTGGTTTCATCACTGGCTCTGTCGATATAGTTGCGTTGTCGATAGGAACTGGTGTTTGACCCGTAGGTTCCATGGAGGATACCAAAGCAATTGTGTCATTCGATTTTCGTAAATTTGGCAATGTCAATCTTCTCGTAGTTGTTGGATAGTTTGTTACTTGTGATGTAGACGTAGATGGCAAAGATGTATTTTGTTCAGGGATATGAACTGGACGTGTTTTTCTCATAGAATTTCGACGCCAGGACGAATTGCGTTTTGCCGTGCTCGTCGATGCTGAAAAACATAACAATGTGTAACGTGCTGCACGAATAATTTGGCTCCGAAACCCAATTTGGCCTCGACCTCAGTTCTCCTCTTACCTTTCAGACAGACAGACAAAGTGTTTTTTGTAGATTTTTTTACATAGACCCCAAAACGAAAGCTCACTCGCTTCCGAGTGTAAATTCTAACAAAATTGGTGGAAAACTCATAAACCCCGTACGCACCGTACGGGTCTAAAAACATTACGATCATCGAGAACTTTCATGCAGGCGAATATCAATAATAATTCTTTCAAACAATCGTTCCAATAAAAGTGAATCGAAAGAGCCAACGCACCGGATGTGATGTGAGTCATTACCGTAAATTATACAAATGCGTGACCCCTTTAAAGTTTTACTAGAAAACTACAAAAAAATTGTTTATTTCTATCATGTGCATTCAATTAAAGTTAGCAGCCGCTAGTAGAGTGCGATCGGTAAACGTTTGTTTCTTTCGAAAATTCTATTGTTTTCTTTTTTGAGCCCCCGTATACATTCGGATTGGTTTTTTATGTTCCATTTAACGAAATCTTAAGTGAATCATATCCACAACGGACATTACGGCATTCGTATATGTTTGGAGTTATTAACAAATCTCGAGTATCGTTTTTTAATGGATACAATCGAATGGAAAACAATGCAAAAATGCTAAAACCGAATTCAAATAAAATTATTACGTTAATGGATAATAATGTAGAAACAATTGAAATTGAAGGAACAAAAACTAGCAGAAATGAAATAGAAAGTCTTTATGAATATTATTAAAGGTATACCTTTACGTTTGTCTTCATAATTTTTTTTGTTGTTGTTTGGTTTTTGTTTCGATAAAAGTGTTCGGAACTAAATTATATACTGAAGTCAGATATTCCATTTACTAAACACGATTCTTGATGCCAAGTAAAGTTTATGTTTCCATTAATATCAAAGGTTAACAGTATTTCTTGCATTCGCTTAATTTTATGCAATTAACTTTTATTGCAAGGAAAATGAAGTCATCAAAACCCTTCACCGATTTTTCGTTTGCTGTAGGATAGAGTCAGATTCATTATAATTTCTGCAAGAGAAAACACAATGAAATATTGAACATCGTGTGGTGTTAATTGGCGCCAAGGGCTTTGAAGCTCTGAAAAAGTCAACACATCCATAAAGTCTTCAAGTTCGTTTAAAACAATGAATAGTGCACACAAGCCTAGCAAAAACTACTGTAAAACCTGAATCATATGACTAACTTCGAAACAGGTCAGCATTTGCAGGTGGTCAATTTTTCGAAAAGGGTTTTGCGAGAACTTGGCTTCAGAGAATGCAGACGGACGAAAAACATCTTTCAATGCTTTCTTATGCTTTCACCCTACGTATCCGTCTGTCAGTCCGTTTGTCGCTCAAGCTGAGCACTCATCACAATTAGGTCTGACGCAAAGTTATGACATCATGCTCGGAGCGATAGCGGAGAGCGTGACGCAGTCCCCACATCCCAAAAAAAAACGTCCACAAACCCAAAAAACTCCATACAAAAGCCTTTGGGACAAGACACGATGTATAGGCGAACTTTTGAGTTTTCTCCTCGCCCCCCTCCCCCTCTTAATTATTATAATTATTATAATTATTATTATTATATATATTATTATTATTATTTTTTAATTATAAACTACGTCGCAGCAGCTTTTAAACGAGCCCACACTCATCAAAATTGGTTGAAAACGAGTCGAGATATCGCCAATCAATGATGACCAATATAAAAATCGTAAAACTATCTTTGAAAATAATCAAAATTTCATTCCTGTGTTGTAGTGTGTCAACGATCTATCTATGTCTCTATGCATGTAATCTATCTACTTTTTTTTCTCGAGAACCGACCGAGCGATTTCCTTAAAATTTTCAGGAAACATCAGTCTCGGCCCCAAATGAAAAATTTTATATGCCGCTTTTCCAGGAAAATTCTGGAAAAGCCGTGGCATGTGGAAAAGTGGTCAATTTTGAGGGTTTTTTAGGTAATGCTCGGAGTTTTCGAATTTTAGCTCCGGAGTGACAATAGCTAGAGGGTTTCTTCGGGAAAGTTATAGAGTTTGGTCAGGAGAATTTTTTAGCATTTTAAAAAAATGACTGCCAACTGTCAAAGTGACACAATCTAGGATTTTTTGCTAAATTCTGAATAAGAATAGTTATATGAATCACTGAGAAGAATTGGTGACACGAAGTGTTTCGAAGGTAGCCGAAGGTGACACGAAGTGGTCCCAAGGTAGCCGAAGGTGACACGAAGTGTTCCGAAGGCAGTCGAAGGTGACACGAAGTGTTCCGAAGGCAGCCGAAGGTGACACGAAGTGTTCCGAAGGCAGCCGAAGGTGACACGAAGTGTTCTGAAGGCAGCCGAAGAGGACAAATGTTCCGACGGTAGCCTAAGGTGTTGGAGAACAATTTTTTTCGGAGAGAAAATTAATATTTTTGGAAAAAATTTTTTTTGGAGAAAAATTTTTTTGAAGAAAATTTTTTTAAGGAAAATTTTTTTTCAGAGAAAAGTTTTTTTTAAGAAAAATTTTTTAAGGAAAAATTTTTTGGAGAAATTTTTTTATTCGGAGCAATCAATGTTTTTTCGAAGCAAAATTTTTTGAAGAATTTTTTTAATCGGAGTCAATTTTTTTTCGAAGACAATTTTCTTAGGAGAAAAGTTTTTTCGAGAGAATTTTTTTCTGAGAAAATTTTCTTTTCTGAGAAAATTTTTTCGGAGAAAAATTTTTTCAAAAAATAGAAATTTTTTCAACAACTGAAAACTTCCAAAACGACTGATATCACAACAAAAACCTCTTTAAAGGTAGAGTGTGACGCAGTCCTTAAGTCTGCTTCCAAAATTAATGCTATCGCTTCAGGTGGCGCTATCGCTGATAATACGCAGAAGTTTGTTTGAATGGAACCTTGTCTTCAAAGTTTTAATTCCCTAAAAAATTACAGCACCGTTTTCAAAGCAAAATTACGTTGTGTTAAAAAAATTGCGTCACAAATGCCGGACAGGAGCCACCAGCGGAATAATTTTTCAATACTTTCAGTATTTTCACAGTTATCGATAAAGGAAACAATTCTTCAGCAACTTTTGTCACTTTTCTATATCAATGTAAATGGCTAATTGTGCTACGTGGGGGCTATGGGGGGCAGACTTTTCAGCGTCCCCCCTGAGCTTTTCAAATCCACTCAACTTTTCAGATTTTATTGTATACTAGTGGAGCAACAGTACACATTTTTTTTCGCTGCGCGGCTATTTTGAATTGTTTTTAAAATTAAAGTCTAATAGTCATTAAGGATTATACACTTAGCTAAACTTTTGGGCGTCTCATTGAACTATATTCGATGATCGAATAAACTTTGAACAAAGTGAGGCTTGAATCTCTTCAAGCGAATTGTACAAACATGGCCAAATTTATTCAATCTGCTAGCTATGAGAATTCATAGTAGATTCATTCAATCTATACATACAAGTTTACTATTTGTTCAAAGGTAAAATATTTGGGAAGAGTTATAAACTCAATTTTTTTGAAAACTTGGTGTTGTATAAAGAAGTCCCTGGGGATAATTCATTAGAACACCTGACAATTTAGCTAAGTATATTATTTATACTTTCAAACCAAGCTGTGAAAGTCTGTAAATCTCATGTTAAGCTAGTCGAGTACTACAGGCACTTTGGCCACATCTGATGCCACAATTTTGATATGGCTAAACCATGAAAGTCGAAAAATCTCGCTCGCTCCGCTCGTGAATTTCTATATTACCGAAAGTTCAGAAATTAACAACTTTAGCAAAATTTAAATCGAAGAAGCTGTTTTTACTTTCAACTGGTATGTATGAATGGTAACTTTCGAAACAAAAATCTTCATAACACCTTTCCGAAGTGTTCCATTGTATACCATAGCTACAGCGAATCTTCTTTTCTAATGCTGGTGAACTTTGGGGGCGCACGCCCCCCTGAAACTTCAGTCTGGCTACGGCGCTGTCGTTGACTCACATAAAACAAGTACCACAAATCTTGGATGACTAAAAAGTGTGTAGTGCACGAAAAAATATTTTTCACCTTTCACTTCTGACTTCTTCAAATTCCTTTAGGTCACTGACTGTCCTAAACTATCTGACGAGAGTTGATACCCATTAGGGTGGTCCAAAAAACTAAACTGTCGAAAAGTGTGGGGCACCAGTGTTTAAAAAAATCTAAATGGGTCCCTGATAAAAAGTGTCTACTCTATACTCTACTACTACTACTACTAGTGTCTACTCTACTATAAAAAGGCAACTCAATCTGGAGTGATCTAGGGGTGCCGCAAAATCTAAATAGTCAAAACAACCCAAAAACAGTGAAAAACGTAGATTTTTTTGAAATTACATGAAACTAGTATAAGGGTAGGAGTCATGTTCAAGCAAGATTAGTGAAATCCGTTCAGAATAGTCTTTAGAGAACGCTGTTTTGATTTATTTCGAGTTTCCGCACGGTATCGGAGTCATGAGAGCCCATTGAAAAACAAAGTGTACTCAACTTTTCCTAGCGCCAGACCGTGACGACGACATCAGGTTCAGGTATTGGCAAACTAATTTAAGGGAAATGTTAGGAATGAATAGTTTGTTTAATATTGAAAATAACATTTGGGTTCAATTTATAAAGTTGAAGTGAAATTGGAGTAATGACCAAAAAAAGGTTAAAATCGGTGTTTTTTGAGGGTAGCTGAAACGTTTTCGCATATATCTCTACGAAAGCATGGTAATTGCTTTTCAAGGTACTGTCAAGTAGCCCGAGTTTGGCCCACTCTATTTATTCTACAACTAAAACCTCTCAACCCATTTCCACCAAATTTAATTGTTTGCTTTCCTGAGGTCCATAACTTTCATTTAAATAATAATATAATAATAATAATAATAATCTGCCTTAACAACCCATGAAGGGTTAGGGGCTAGATCATTATTTACTAGTTTCGCTACTTTTTGTGGTTCTACTATTTGAGATCCTTTCATTACCGGAAAGTTTTTACTGTGCTAGTGGTAAGCTGTGCGACAAACCCAGTGCCATCCGTGAGATGTACTAGGAACGAAACTAGTAGGAGTAGAATACCGGCACCTCCCAACAATGCCTTTCACCGGTAAGCCGTACGATGGCGCTACACTCAACTTCACATGACTTGAACCGATTCAATTAGCTTTGTTTTGTTTACAAATCTAACAATCGGAACAAATCTGTCTGCAGCTGAGTTTCGAACCAACGCACTGGCAACTCGATCTCATAGTAGCAAGCAGACGTGTTAACCACTACGCTATCGAGTTGTTACTTTCATTTAAAACCTTTGCAAAATTGTTGAGATTATTGAGATCTCAAGAAACATTGAGATCCTGCTGACCTTACTTGACCCACATTGCCCTTTAGAAATTTCTTTTCTTTTATTTTTTGAGCAGCATAAATTCAACGGGCCTTGAAACCGAGAATGTATGACTGATATTACAAGTTAAGGTAGATGTTGTTCGCCTCCGGACGCATAGCTTCTTCGAATTTTCACATCCAGTCAACATACACAAGATTTACTCTAAGCTTAATAAATTCAAAGGTAAGACTCACCTTTACTCAGTTGGTTAATCCGAGGAAATGTACTTCCACTCGCCACGTTTATAGTACTTCTGTGTGATTGTCCCCGGCGAATCTCGTGATCGAAGTTGATAACATCGTTACATTGTAAATTCATAACACCACTCAACCGATCACTTTGTTCATCATGAGAATCTTCATGCACATTGACATCATTCATCCGACAATTATCTGCTTTACTACTCGCATTATCGCAATCACTGAATCTATTCAAAAATTCCCTATATCCACAATTATCTTTTTCACTGTCTGTTGTTATGATTTCTTCCACTTTTTCATTTTGTTCACGGCTATTTCTGCTACTTCCATCATCGTTATTGCAATTTGCTTTGCATTGTTGCACATGTACGACTTTATCCACCGGAAAATTGTTTTCTTTCTCACTTGCCGTCCCATCGTTGTACAAATAATTGCGGTCAATTTCCTCCAGATATGCATCCAATTCCAATAAACAATCTTCGACTTTTTCAGGATCACTAAAACATGCCGCAATATCCGTTGTCGATGCGCCATCATTTGTATCGAATCTATTCAATTCATGAAGCAAACTAAGTGCTTTGTTTGCCTCATCTGTGATTTTGTTTGCATTTCGTAGTGTTGATATCGTTCTCAAAATATATTTGCGACGCTGTTCCGGCCGTAATGTACAGTAGGAAGACAGACGTTTCAGCTCTTTCAAAGATTGCTTTCGATCGCATTTCTCCAATGTATTACTCGTACTTTGTGATAATTTTGGTTTCCAATCGCTCAAATCTACCTCATACTTTTCGATTAGCGATTTATTGATTGCTTCCGCTTCTGGTTGCACCGAATCGTCCAAATCAATAAGATTTCCATTGTCATCTTCGAATGAATTTTCATTGGAAAATATGTCAGTCAATCGATTGTATGGTACACTAAAGCTGCCGTTGTCAGTCGGTAATTTATCTCGACGATTTCTTAATGTACAAAAGTTTAAATGATCTGGTGTTGGTTTCTTTTGTTTTCTGTCTGTTCGCAATGTACAAAAAGCACTTAAATTACTGCTCTCATTATCATTCAATACTTTTTCTGATGATGAATTAAATTCCTCGTCAGATGACCTCATTGTGTGATATTTGATCACGGAAATTGAACATTACTAGCTTTATGTTGTTCACAATAAAGTGCAGTCTGTTCTTCTGACTGAAGTAAATCACCGTCTATCTCATAAGTTCACTGTTTGTGACCCAAATCAACGTGAAATAAATAACAAAAAAAATCGCTGTATCATTCGTTTCAAAACAATGCGCGATTATTTACTGTTAAACAGAATCTTTTTCGGTTTTCGTCGATGCGATCAGAAGTTAATTTGAGAATGAAAGACGCAATCTAATGTTCACTGCGAAATTTTATAATTTTCACCACGATGCGACATACTGAATTTCATAATCGCGCATATGCTAATCACTTAACTACCTTCTCGTAACTGTTGTTAATTGATACACAGATGAGTTTGAAATTGCGGCTCTCCGGTTGTTTTCAATAGAATCGATCTTGTGAATACCCAATCATTTTGCCATGGTATTTGGCGCGCAGAAACGTGAATTATTTGAATACGAATGACGTCATTCCTGAAAAAAAGAACATCGTTTGGAAATTAGCAGTAATATCAACATGTTTACGGTGCTTAATTTCACATTTTCAATTCTAAAAAAGAAAATCAAATAACCTCGAAAATAACAGTCTTTTTGTATTTTAAGTCGACATTCAATTTGAATTAAATTCATTAAATTGAAATTGGGAGAAGGTTCAGTACAGAACATTAATTTCTTTGTTTATGAAAAGCTAAATAACAATTTCTTTTATAAAGTTAATTATAGTTGAGAAGTAACATTGCCTCTATCAACATTTTGCGTGCTTGGCAGGCTTACAACAGGTAAAATGCAATGAAAACGCTTGACCTATAAAATTTAGTACATACAGGCTAGCAGGTTGTAATTTGCTTCGAGCCGCGTTCATACTAGTGGTATGTATATTATGAATGTAGTATGTATATTATGTATGTGTTATGTATATTATCATCGGAGAAGTTGAAATACATACAGAACTCATTTTTGCTAAATATTTCGCATTTCGAAGTGTCTTCTCTCGACAGTGAAGAAATTTTGAGAATTTTTTTAAAGATTCTGTATCTGCAGTTTGTGTTTAGTAGAATCATAATATAATAAACTCGTTGTATCCAACAAACGAATACAATTTTGGATTCTCGAGAAAAAGACGATATCTCCTCTTAGATAATCTACTTTTAGTGTGGACGTTGTTTTATCTCAGAGTTAGTATTCTATTGCATCAGAGAGCATATGGAGCACTATCTTTGTGTTAGTATTCTATTACATTAGAGAGACTGCGGGGAAACCAAATGACCACTTTTTTCCGTCGAAACATAATGTTTTGTACTTCGAATAAAACCCACCGTATAGGATTTTCCCAAGCGTGGTGGGAAGTGTATGATGTGAAATGTTCATACTGTCACACGTACCCCATGTATGGGCGTTTATCATATAAAAAAGTCTTGGGCGTTTTCAGCTATTCAAATGACTTATTCAGTTGAAATTTTACGTCTTACAAATTTTTATCACATAGGAAATTTTGGAATGCGTGCTGTCTATTTATTATTACAGTTGGTGTTTAATTATTTTTGGAATTTTTTTGAAGACACCGTCGCTATGATTGACAACAACCTTTTTCAAATAACGACAAATACAAATAAAAAACATGCAGATTTGAACCTTCGTCTGCAATAAAACATGAGTATATCGGAAGTCCGTAATTCAGACTTATCAGACAGAGCTTTAAATCGAAGAACATGCATTTTCGGGTGTTATCTTGATGGTGTACTGTGCTTCTATGAAAGTGACCCCGAAGAGAATTTCAAATTAAGAACTGTCTGAATTTTTTATTTCTAAATATTTTTGGTGTCAAGAAAAACGAGAGTTCAGCAATTTTCAAGCTTGACAAGAAACGTTTTTCAGTGTTGTTTTCACTTAAAAACGGAGATTGTGGCTTAGTCGGGCTGTTAGCAGCAGATTACTGGAAGGATATTCTCCCCAACACGCATTCGCCAGTAAACTACTTTTTGAGAACAAACAAATCATTTAGGGCGTGTTGCCCGTTCGATACTCATGTTTATTCTGAATTATATTCTTATAAGTGTCTTGTATTTATACTAGAGTCTAGGCTCCCATGACCATTTTCATTTAATTTACTTATTCGGAGCACTTTGATTTTCACTAATTTTGTGGAGTGAAAACACTCCTAGTTCGAGATTCAACATTCAGAGTGCTGGCAACCCTACCAGTTACCACAAGCATCTACGTATATGAAACTAAATATAACTATTTGAAGCAATAATCATGAACGCTGATTTTAGAAGATCAGAAAAATGTATGTTAAAGGTCTGAAGAACATTTTCGAAGTGGCTTCAATATAAAGTAAATATATGACCTTGTCACGCACACTCTTTGCTTTTTCATGTTCTAAAATTATCCGTTTGTGTCTACGACAATAACGCTGAACGGAAGAGCACATAATTTTATGTACATGAAATGAGTCAGCAGATCTTTGTCTAATGTTGGAAGACGTCGCAGCAATGAGATTATTAAAACAATCTTTACTTTGATTAGAAATTAATAACTCGTTTGATGGCTGAGTCGACCTATTTTAACCATAACTTTGATCTTTGATTTTTCCCATAATTTCTGATTACCTTATATAGCACACCAAGCAGCTCCCACTACTTTAGGAATGCACAGGTTTACAACAGTAATTACAAAATTTGCTTAGAGGCCAAAAGAACAATTTCTGTTTACTTACAGTATTTTGAAGTAATTAAATAGACACGGTAATTAGTTTTCCATAATTTAAGCAACGATACAAGTCGCCCATTATGTACAGAGGTGTGCGTCGATTGAAAACTTTTCGCTGGATCCACTTAAAATATTAATTTAAAATGGTACGTTAACTGATCGCTGCGCTGCTAAAATTATCTTAGTTTGCTGTGTTACATCGGGGAGGGAAAATAAATTCTAATTTTGAAGATACGACAACTGAACAACTTTTGGTACGATTATATCACACAGCAGCTCAATGATGGCAACTAACAACCACCTTCTAAATTATTTTTATAACAGAAGATTTGTGTTTGTATTTTAGAGTAGTGGAGTCTTTTTATAGCCAATAACAAGTGTTGTCTGGACCACCGGCTTAACGTGACTTCCGAACCACGTCTCAGAGTAAAGCAAATGTAGGGTCTCATTCAAATATTTCGTACACAGATTCATCGTATATGGGTTACGTCATACGATTCATTCAGTGAGTGGGCACGAAACACACCGCAATTACCCAACTTTTGAAGCTTAAGTGAACTTTAGGACGTTATTAATGCGCTACACTTCCTAGAAAAATTCCATTTAGAATTTTTCCGACACGGGTTTTGAACCCCGACCGTTTTGGTGGAAGGCGAGTACGCTAACCATTGTGCCAACCCGTCCGATTCCTGACTGAACAGTAAATTGGTATTGTAAATTCAGACGCCACCAGTCGAACTGTGGAGAGGTCATTCATAAAATGGGCACGTTAAAAATGTATGGAGCGCACTTTTTTGTTTAAAACTCCCCACCCCCACACTAAGAACATCCGTACTTTTTAGCCCCATTCCAGCTCGACTGGTGACAATCTTCACGTCTATTCGGCAGGTTATCCTTTCGGAGTGAAGTCTGTAAGTGTCAGCCCCTGAGTATTGATACTCCACGTCACTCTGTGAGCCGATTTATTGGAATCTGGAAATTTTCCCCTTGGTCTAGGAAGATCTACATAAGACGAAAAGAAAGAGAAGCGGCGTTTTATTCTATTGAACATACGTAGACGGTATATACGGTTGAAATGACATAAAATCCACGATTTAAGTATATCGTCGGCTTATGTGATAATAATAATGTGAAAGTATACGAGTACAAAGCCGACGTCGCCTCGCACTAAACGGGTGGATTGCAGTAAATTATATTTTACTTCAAACGGCGGCGCACGCATTTTGTTACGTGATAACTAGGATGGAGAGTTGCAGGGCCTATTGTTCTCAAATTTTCTCTAAAAATATATGAAAGCTTTAACACATAATTGATTTCTTCATACAAAAAAGTAGGTGAATTTACCACTAAAAATCCACATACGAATTAATGAGAATCCACCCGTATCAGAATTATTAACATAACTACAATTCTGATTAATTCTACATTTATTTTTAATTATTTGAACGTATTTGAACGTAAATTTGATAGACGTTTTCTCAAAAATAGGCTCTGGAGAGTCGTAAAAGTTGAAAAAAATACAAAAAACTAGGAATTATTTTTGCGACAAATCTTTGAGATTAATCTTTTTCACAAACATTTCTATAAAGTTTTTCAGTAATATGAGGTTAGAGCTCTTAGCACACCGAACTAACGAGAAATTGCCAAAACTAAAACGAAGTGATGCAAAAACCATTTGTAAATAGGTTACCGTCATTTTCGTAAGTTGCAGGCCAATCATGTTTGGAAATATTTTTTACGTTTGAATGTACAGATATTTTTTATTATATTTTTATTAAAAAGAAAATAATTTTTTTAGTATCTCATAACCTGTAATATATTACGGTAATAACATCTTCAATGTAATGAATAGATTCAAGTTTAATAAACTGAGAAACAAAAGACATCATCAAAGCAAGAAACCACGCACTATCGTAATTTTTATTAGAGATGTGAACCGAATTCAGGCGACATTCATTGCTTAGTTGATTAACATATCGGATAATCCAACATGCGCATAGAATTCTTGTGTTAATAACCGTGTCGCGGTAACTTAAGGTTAAAAAAATACTCAACGAGAACGAAATATGTGATTCTTCTTTCGAATCAAACTTGGTTATAGTTTTTATTTTTCTATTTGAAATTCAGAAAGATACTTCAACATAAATCTAAGTCCTAATGTAGAAACGGCGGACGTTCTCGTTAACTGGCCTCTACAAAACATTATTTTTACATTCATTGACCATTGTGTGTTATTATTTCATAACTTTCTGAACATATACAAAGCCAAGACAACAGCTGATGGCAAATTAATATTCAAAACGAGTTCAACTGGTTCCGTCTCTATATTGTAGCAGACGTCAATCAACATCGATGTGTGATTTCGTTTATTGTGAAACTGAATTAAAATCATCTTTTTTTTGTTTTCCAAACTGTATTTATAATACGTTGCATCATTATTTCCGTAACTAAATTAGAATGTGTCTGAAATATCTAAACCAGAAAGAAAGTGCCTAAGGTTATTACTTCAGTAAAAAGTGGGTGTTTATTGTTAGACCGTGATTTTGTTATCTTGTTTTCTATTTAGGTCGGAGCCATCGGTCCGACTGATGCCCTAACGGCACGGCCGCAACATTTACAATATACACCCCACTAACACTTACATTCGTCACTAACTAATTTTTTTAAAAACTTTGAGGCGCGTAGATCATCATTGGCGGCATTTTTATACCTCTGGAATTATGCACGGGAAGCGTCGTAGTCTCTGGTCTCATTGTATAGGCCTGTAGTGAATGTAATGCAGCCTTTATATTACGCCACCCATAAAGAACATCTACGAGAGAGAAAGTGGCCCTTTTTTTAACTGGCCAATTTCATCCCATATCCCTTGATCAATTCACCCCAACTGGTCAGTTTCACCCCTGGTGCCTCTTTCACATGTTCTTAGATACCTCTTCCCTCGGAATCTACATCAGGCGACAATAGCTTCTGGAAGGAACTTTTTATTGCCACGGGTGCAGTGCAAAGCAAATCGGCACTTCGTTCTTCCTTCACAGTAAAAATGAATAAAAATACAGGAAGAGAATGACAAGCTTGTGCATCTTTCTTATTTTTCTTTTATCTCTTTTTTCACGTATTC
>WJQU01003248.1:0-15271 GCA_029228625.1 Pseudolycoriella hygida
AGAGATGGGAGGAAAGAACCTCCTATCAATGAACGAAACTAATAAGAAATAAAATTTTTATAGACCGGAGCCGGAACCCGAAGTTATTTACTTGAAACACGTTGAACGAACACGACCAAATGTTCGTCCTGGTGAGGAGGACCGTGTTTATCCTCCGCCTCAATTCATTATACCATTGAGAGATGTTACCCAATTGGAAGGTGGCAAGATTCACTTTGAAGGAAGAATAGAACCAGTTGGCGATCCATCGATGTACGTTGAATGGTTTTTAAACGGAAGAGCTCTCACTGCAAGTAGGTTTTTCTCTTCACAGCCACTAAGCTGTCGAAACTGAAATTCCGTTTTTCATTAAAGGTTCACGTTCAACGTACACATTTAAATTTGGTTTTCTTGCACTTGATATGTTGAGCATCGTAGCTGCTGATCGTGGCGAATATGTTTGTCGTGTGACCAGCTCCACTGGTGTAGCTGAGTCCCGTGCGATTTTAACAGTAAATCAACGTTCATCAATCGAACAAACATCTCAACATCCAAGTAGCTTGCAACAAATTCAGTATCTCGAAGACTATTCGAGATACCAACGACACGAATCTGTTGACGAATCCATCAACCAAAAGCCGGTGTTTATTCGGCCACTTCAAAATCTTGGAGAATTGGAAGAAGGAAGAAATGCTCATTTTGAGGCTCAACTGACACCGGTCAGTGATCCGACAATGCGAGTGGAGTGGTACAAAGATGGCCGTCCGATTACAGCCAGCTCACGAATCACTGCAATCTTCAACTTCGGATATGTCTCTCTGAATATCATGCACCTACGGGCTGAAGATGCTGGTTCGTACACAGTGCGCGCTGTTAATCGACTGGGTGAAGCTATTAGCACATCCACTGTTAGCATTTTCTCCAGAAGTACTGTCACCGCTGATTTGGGTATTCCCGAACAACAACGTTACATTGAAAGAGTAGAAGAACTCGAAGCTTATCAAAAACAACAACACCAGAAGTACGTTCATGAAGTACAAGAAAGTTCGTCACCACCGGAATTCAAGACACCAATCAAAGATCAACTCAACATCAAAGAAGGCGGTTACGCTCACTTCGAAGCGCGACTTGAACCGATCGGCGATTCGAGTTTACGAGTGGAATGGTAAGTTTTTCCAAAAGTCTTTCGAAATTCAATCCCAATTCCTCTGTCGCACTGTCCGGATTTCCCGCAATTCGAATGAAGTCTAATCTCAAAACTATGAAAATCTCAGGTTCAAGGATGGTCGTCCAGTTGAGGCCAGCTCCAGAACTACATCGTTCCATAACTTTGGTTACGTAGCATTAACTGTGAAGCAACTCACTGTTCATGATGTTGGAACGTACACTTGCCGAGCCACAAACACCTTGGGCCAAGCATCAACTTCGGCAAAATTGACGGTCGTTACAAAGCAAGACATCATCTTCGATTCACAACATCCGAATGGATTGGATAAAATCCAACATTTAGAAGACTCAAGTAGATACAGTCGTCGTCAAGAGGAAGAAGTTCAAGTGACTAAAGCCCCGAAATTCTTGGGACCTTTGAAAGGAACTAATAAAATATTGGAAGGACAACGAGCTCACTTTGAAGCACGCGTTGAACCGCAAAGTGACTTGACAATGTCCATTGAATGGTAAGTGGAAGTTCTCAGTAAGTCGTTTGGCAAATTCACAAAAAAAAACATTTTTTTCTGAAGGTATCACAATGGCAAACCAATCATGCCAGCGAATCGAACTCAAGTCTATCACGACTTCGGATACGTTGCTTTAGATATTTTAAGCGTTCGCGACGATGATGCTGGTGTGTACACAGTCGTCGCCCGAAATGCATTGGGCGAAGCACAAGCTCAGGCCACCATGATCGTTGAAAGTGAGTTCTGTTTTTTGCTCATTCCATTTTGCTTTTTGTAAATTCAATTTGGTTTCTCAGCTCGTTCTAGCATCGATACAACAAGCATGCACCGTGGCGTGTACGAACGGACGCAAGAAAGACCGAATTCCAAATTCATCGAACCGCAATACGACATTGAAGAAATTTCAAAATCGAAGCCAATGTTCGTGCAACCATTGTCTGATCCCAAGCCGGTTGGAGAAGGAAAGAACATTCATTTGGAGTGTCGACTAGAACCATTAGGTGATCCGACTATGCGTGTGGAATGGTTCCACAACGGACGTCCAATTACTATTGGATCTCGCTTCCGCACTTACTATGACTTTGGATTTGTTGCCCTGGATATTGTCCATGCTACAAGTCTCGATTCTGGCGAGTACACCGTCCGAGCTACCAACCATCTCGGAACGGCACATACATCAGCTTGTGTCCGGGTTATTGGCCGTTCTGACATTGTGACAGATTCTCAAAATGAAACTTCCATGGAACACATTCAAATGCTGGAAGATTCGTCCAGACGACGTCATCAAGTTGCTGAGGAAATAACGGTCATGCAAGCACCGCAATTTACCCGTCCGTTACATAACATCGAAACGGTTGAAGGAACGAACATCCATTTGGAATGTCGACTACAGCCAGTCGGTGATCCAACCATGCGAGTTGAATGGTTCGTCAACGGCTACCCAGTAAAAACTGGTCATCGTTTCCGACCTGCATATGAATTCGACTATGTGGCTTTGGACTTGTTGGGTGTTTACGCAGTTGATTCAGGTGTGTACACTTGCCAGGCCAGAAATCAATTAGGCGAAGCTGTCACTTCAGCGTCAGTACGTGTCATTGCGAAAAAAGATTTGATCTTGGAAACCCAACATCCGGGTGGCCTGGAAAAGATTCAAACCCTTGAAGATTCGACTCGTTATCGTCGCAGCGAGGTCGCTGATGAGATAATAAACATCAAGCCGAGATTTTTGACCAAACCAAAAGATCTTGTGAACATGCGTGAAGGTAGACACGCTCACTTCGAATGCAAACTTGAACCAGTCACCGACACCAACTTAAAGGTTGAATGGTTCAAAAATGGTCGTCCCGTTACAATTGGTCATCGTTTCCGACCAATTCATGACTTCGGCTACGTTGCGTTAGACATTATTGATCTGATTGCTGAAGACTCCGGTGTTTACACCTGCGTCGCTGCCAATCTGGTTGGCACTGACGAAACTACCTGCACACTACAGTGCCGTGGCAGCGAACAAATTCTAACCACCACACAGAACGAATCGGGACTGGAGCAAATTCAATTCCTTGAAGATCGTTCAAAATACTCTCGATCTGAGGTGGTCGATGAAGTGACAAAACAAGCGCCAGTTTTCACCACATCTTTGAAAAATGTTGAAATCAAAGAAGGACAACGCGCTCACTTCGAGTGTCGTTTAATTCCTGTGTCCGATCCTACGATGAAAGTGGAATGGTATCACAATAACGCTCCTCTGAAATCTGGTTCACGATTCTCCGAAACCAATAACTTTGGCTTCGTTGCATTGGACATCATGGGATGTTTACCTGACGATGCGGGTACATACACTTGTAAGGCGGGTAAGTTTTGTAATCAAAACCCAAATAGCGTGACTAACGAAATCTTGGGCGAAAATTATGCGAAATCCATAAAACTTTGCTGACAAAAGTTTTACAAATTTCGTGTAAATTGATTCCATTAGTCACAGCACAGGACTACACCTTTGCCTAACCAATTTTTTATTCGAATCTAGTGAACGCTTTGGGTAAGGCAGTTACTTCTGCAGTAGCCGTTGTGCATACTCAGAAGTCCATTTACATGGAATCTCAACACGAGGGTGCCTTGCATAGTCTTCATCGTTTGGAAGACACGTCAAGGTATCAGAGACATAGCGCTCAAGATGAGATTGTTACCCAGGCACCGGTATTTACATTACCTGTACGAGACATTCGTGTCGCTGAAAATCAAGCAGTTCATTTCGAGGCAAGACTTATACCCGTCGGTGATCCGAAATTGAAGGTCGAGTGGTTAAGGAATGGCGTGCCTTTAGCAGCTTGTAAGTTTTGAGAATGAATTTCCATTAAGTAACTTTTCTTGACGTTGAATTCCTGCTATAGCGAACCGCACGACAACAATGCATGACTTTGGATATGTAGCTTTGAACATGAAGTATGTGAATCCAGAAGACTCTGGTTCGTACACCTGCCGTGCCGTCAACGAATTAGGACAGGCAGTCACATCTGCTTCTTTAATCGTTCAATGTAAGTCAAGCAGGACCCCAACTTCCTTTTTCCTTCCAAGGTATCTCTCAAATTTCCCTAAATTACCCTAAAATTTCCATAAATTATCCTAATTTCCCCAAATTTCCTCCGGAATATCTGCTTCCCCCAGCAAAGTTAAACTAAATTTTTCATAAATTTCCCCAAATTTCCCTAAATGTCCTCCTGCTAATGCAAAGTTTTCTTTTAACTATTGTTTTGTTCAACCAACAGCTAAAGCGGCTCTACAAATGGAAACTCAAAATGAAACTGCCCTTCAAAAGATACATCAACTGGAAGACACATCACGTTACCAACGTCGTGAGGAAGACGAAACCATCGTAACTCAAGCGCCCAGATTTACGACTCAATTAAATGGTCCCACCAATCTGTGCGAAGGTCAAAGTGCGCACTATGAATGTCGCATTGAACCTTATCCGGATCCAAATCTTAAAGTGGAATGGTGAGTAACGTTCAGAATCAGGTCAGATCTTTCTAAAACACCTGATCCTGTCAGCTACTTGATTTCATAACCTCGAAGTGTTCTCAAATCAGGTCATGTAAATGGATCTGATTGCGAGCCTTCAATAGCAAAAGTTCACTCTACAAATGTCTTTCTTTCTCAAAAGGTTCCACAACGGTCAACCATTGCAGACTGGTCATCGTTTCCGAACCACATGTGACTTTGGATTTGCCGCTTTAGACGTACTGACAGTTTATGCTGAGGACAGCGGCGAATACACTTGCCGAGCCCAAAATCAACTAGGACAAGCTCAATCCTCAATTAAACTAAATGTTCAACCACGTGCTGGTATCATAAGAGAAACACAACACGAAGGCGCATTGGAAAAGATTCATTACTTGGAGAATGACTCACGCTATCGACGCAAAGCCGATGACGACCAATACACAGCCGAAAAGCCACAGTTCGGTCGGCCACTTAAGAATGCCACGGTTCAGGAAGGAAAGCCAGTCCATTTGGAGGCAACACTAACACCGGTGAATGATCCAACCATGCGAGTTGAATGGTATTGTAATGGTAGACCGATACCGCAAGGACATCGTTTCAAAACTACATACGATTTTGGTTTCGTTGCTTTGGACATTTTGTATGCACACGCCGAGGACACGGGCACCTACATGTGTAAGGCGGTGAATGCGGTAGGAGAAGCCGTCACAACTTGTTCCGTTTCTGCTTCGGCCAATTCTGGACTCTATTTGGATACTTTGGACGAGCAACGTTTGCGAAAGATTAGAGAACTAGAAAATTATCAGAAACCTGTAACACCGGAAGTTGAAGCTGAAGGACAGAAACCAGTTTTCCTAACGCCATTGACCAGTTTGGAGAATTTGAAAGAAGGCGACCACGCCCATTTGGAATGTCGCGTTGAGCCAATTAACGATCCTAATCTTAGGATTGAATGGTACATCAATGGTAAGGCAATCCGAGCTGGACATCGTTTCCGCACCACCCATGACTTTGGCTACGTTGCTTTGGATATTCTTTACGTCTATGGCGAAGATACCGGTGACTATTTGTGTCGTGCCGTCAATTTGCTCGGTGAAGCCGTGAACACTTGCAACATTAGAGTCGTAAACAGACGAAGCATCATCTTGGACACTCAACATCCAGACGGTTTAGAGAAAATTCAGAAACTCGAATCCAAGGGTCAAACCTACCGCAGCGAAATTGCAGAAATACCAATCTGTCCGCCTCGGTTTGTCACCGAACTACGTGGTCCCTCAGAAATTCACGAAGGACAAACGGCACACTTCGAAGCTCAAGTTGAGCCAATACACGATCCCAACCTTCGCATTGAATTCTATCACAACGGTAAGCCACTGCAGTCCGCCTCACGCTTCCACATCACTTTCGATTTTGGATATATTGCTTTGGATCTTACGCATGCCGTTGCTGAAGACGCTGGTGAATACACAGTGCGTGCTGTCAACGCATTGGGTCAATGTAAATCATCGACAACAATGAGAGTAGTCACTCGTGGCGGCATTATAACCGAACCACAGCGTCCAGAAGGATTAGAGCAAATTCTTAAGCTGGAAAGTCAACAACCGTTCCAAAGACCACAAGTCGAAGATCCAGTAACTCGCCAACGACCAGTTTTCACTCAACCGTTACAAAACATCGACTTTATCCCTGAAGGTCAGACCGCTCACTTCGAGTGCCGTCTTATTCCAGTCGGCGATCCAAATCTCAAAGTAGAATGGTTCCGAAACGAGAAACCAATCGAAGACAGCTCTCGTATCACAACTCAACACGACTTTGGCTATGTGTCCATGGACATTTCCCATATTCGCGATGATGATCAAGGCGTTTACATGTGCCGTGCCACAAACCCGTTGGGAGAAGCTGTGACCACTGCATCGATGAGAGTCCGCACTAAAGCAAACATCCAACTGGATTCTCAACACCCGGAAAGCGTACGCCGATTGCAACAATTGGAACAAATGCCAGCTACACGACCAGATGCACCGGAACGAACATTCGAGAAGCCAGTATTTACTCAGCTTCTAACCGGACCTGCTGAACTGTGGGAGGGCCAACACGCTCACTTTGAAGCACGTGTTGTGCCTGTCGGTGATCCAAATCTCCGTTTTGAGTGGTACGTAAACGGCGTGGAATTGAAAATGGGATCCCGATTCCGTACATCACATGACTTTGGCTTTGTGTCGTTGGACATCAATTCGACAGTTGCTGAAGATTCTGGTGTTTATATGGCCAGGGCATGTAAGTTTCCAAAATCCTCACACAAGTTTTTAGAAACTCAACCGATTTTTCTTTCTTTCTTCAGATAATTTGGCAGGTGAAGCGGTTTCGTCCACAACTATGAAAGTGAAATCTCGTTCGTCGATCGCTGGTGAAAGTTTATTACCAGAATCGTGGCAGAAGATCCAAATGAAAGAAGCCGCAATGAACCGAGTTCCAGAAATGTTTATTGACTCGAGTCCACAACAAGCTCCTGTCTTCACAACACATTTACAGAGCTACGATCAATTGGTTGAAGGTCAACATGTTCAACTCGACGCTCAGGTCGAACCACGAGCTGATCCCAACTTGAAAATCGAATGGTTCAAGAATGGAGTGTCGTTGACAACAGGAGCACGCATTCGCAGCACCTTCGACTTTGGATTAGTTACATTGTCAATAAATGGACTCAGAGATGATGATTCGGCTATCTACACATGTAGAGCCACCAATTTGTTGGGCGAGGCAGTTTCCACAGCAACTCTCAAAATTGGAGACCGTCCGTGGTTGATGGGAGACTCGCTACATCCATCGGCATTGCCACAAATCGCCGCGTTGGAAGCACCACGCCAAGAACGTCGCGAGACGGCTGAACCAGTTTTCGAGTCTCCAGTCTTTATTACACATTTGAACAACGTTGAATGCAAGGAGAACGACAACGTTCACTTCGAGTGTAATGTGGAACCATCCAAAGATCCTACGATGCAAATTGAATGGTTCGTCAATGGCAAACAATTACCAGCCGGTTCACGATACAAGACTACCTACGATTTCGGTTACGTTGCTTTGGACGTTATGGGTTCGTATGCTGAAGACTCTGGTATTTATACCTGTAAGGCAACTAATAGCAAGGGATCTGCCACAACATCCGGATCTCTGCGATGCATCGGTTCTAAGTCTATGTACTTGGACACACAACATCCACAAGGTGTCGCTGGCTTGGAAGCTGTTGAGGAGACAGAAGCAGCCCTTGCAAACAGATATCAACGCGAAGTGTCAAAACCAGAGAAGGAATATCCAAAACCCGTCTGGACTGTTCCATTACAACCAGAGTTCCATCTATCGGAAGCTCAACCGCTACATTTAGAAGCACAAGTGGAACCGAAAGAAGATCCTAATCTTAAGATCGAATGGTATTTCAATGGCAAAGTTCTTGCACATGGATCTCGATTTAAGATGACAAGTGAATTCGGATTTGTTACGCTGGACCTAATCGAAGTGTACGAACGCGATCAAGGCATCTACACGTGCAAAGCATCCAATAGATCTGGAGAAGCATTTACATCCACCACCATCTTCTGCTCGAGCAAAGAAAGTATCATTGAGCAGACACAGCATCCGAAGGGAACAGAAGGATTGGAGAATATTCAGAATTTGGAAGAATCGTTGCGTCGTCCAGATGGCCAAGCTGCCGGACCGGAAGAAGGCCACGCCCCTCGATTCACTTCAGAGTTTATTCCATTGTCTAACATTGGTGAAGGTGAAATTGCCCACTTTGAAGCATCGCTTGTACCTACCGGTGATCAATCAATGGTCATCGAATGGTTCTACAACGGAAAGACCTTGGACGCCAGTCACAGATTTAGAACAGTCTACGCCTTCGGAATGGTTGTTCTCGAAGTGTTGGGTACTAAGATCGAGGATTCAGGAACATACTCCTGCCGTGCAACCAACAAATGGGGACAGGCAGAAATCAGCGTCACTCTTGGCTGTACTGATAAATCCGGCGGTCAACCTCCGAAATTCACTTCCCAGATTCAAAGCTTAGCTGGATTGAAGGATGGACAATCAGCTCACTTCGAATGCACATTGGTTCCAGTCGGTGATCCAGACATGAAGGTTGAATGGTTCATGAACGGTAAACCCATTCGCCATTCTACGCGCATCAAGCCGGTTTCTGATTTTGGATACGTTTTGTTGGATATTGCATACGTTCAGAGTCATGACTCAGGAGAGTATGTGTGCCGCGCTTCCAATAAATATGGTGAAGACTTCACTAAAGCTAGCATCGAATGCTTCGGAAAGAGTGGAGTATTTTACGACAGTTTGCAGCCAGAATCTCTCGCTAGAATCCGAGAACTTGAAAGTGCTTACAGCGGTCAACAATCAGCTGTACCATCAACACCAATTGGCGAAGCACCCAAATTTACCACGCAAATTGTTGATATTGCGAAACTTGTTGAAGGACAAAGTGCTCACTTTGAGGCTCGACTCACACCAGTCACCGATCCTGATTTAGTTGTGGAATGGTACTACAATGGAAGGAAACTACCTCATGGTCACCGATACAGAACTTTCCACGATTTCGGCATCGTCATTCTCGACATCCTCTACTGCTACGAAGAAAATTCAGGCGTTTATGAATGCCGTGCTACCAACAAATATGGTTCTGATGTTACGAAGGCAACACTCAGATGTCTATCGAAGGCTAATTTAATTTTGGACTCGCAACTCCCGCGAGTAAGTATCTCTATTAATGGACTGATTTTGGCATTGTAGTTTTGACCTTTGTTCTAAAAAATTTACAGGGCATGGAAGGTGGATTGGAGAAAATTCAAACACTTGAAGATTCTATGGTACGAACGAAAGAAGATCGTGTTACCGAGTTAGGTGGACGGGCTCCAGTTTTCACAAGCCCTCTGTCGAATGTCGATAGTTTACGAGAAGGTGAAAACGTTCACTTTGAAGCTCGAGTCATACCAACCGACGATCCACGTCTCAAAGTTGAATGGTTCTGGAATGGAAAGCCTCTTAAGGCAGGATCACGATTCCGAACTTTCTGCGATTTCGGTTTCGTTATTTTGGAAATTTCTCCCGTTTACCCAGAAGATTCTGGCATATACATGGCGAAGGCGTGTAAGTTTTCAATTTTCCCGTTCATAATCAAAACTTCAATCCATTTGTCTTCTTTTGGCTTTAATCCACTTTTTCAAAATTTTACAGTTAACGACTTTGGTGAAGCCGTAACATCAGCAACAATGAAAGTTCAAGGAAAGCGAAGCATTATATTGGAATCACAACTTCCAGCTGGAATGGAAGGAACAATCGAACGTATCGCTGAATTGGAAGGATATGGAATCGCACCGCAAATTGCGCCTGAAGATGATTCTGGAAAACCACCAGAATTTATCACAACACCAGCTGATCTAACAATTGGAGAGAATCAATTGGCTCATTTCGAGTGCCGACTCACTCCAATCAACGATCCTAGCATGCGAGTGGAATGGTATCACAATGGCAAAGCTTTGTGGTCAGGTTCACGCATCAAAACCATTAATGACTTTGGATTTGTCATTTTGGAAATCGCTGGATGCTATCAACGCGATTCGGGATTGTATTCGTGCAAGGCGACCAATAAACACGGTGAAGCAACCGTGTCCTGCAAACTGTCGGTGAAAGGTCGTCAAGGAATTATTATGGAACCACAGCTACCATCCAACTTCCGTACTGGAACGGAAAGTCTTCAACGATTGGAGGAAAGTCTTCACAAGCAAGAAGAAATCTTCTCTGATGAAGAAAAACCAGCACCTCCTCACTTTACTGTCGAAATTTCTGACAATTTGGATGTTCCTGAAGGAGGTCCAGTGCACTTTGACTGTCGCGTGGAACCAGTTGGCGATCCTACCATGCGAATCGATTGGTTCTTCAACGGCCGCCCACTTAACACAGGATCCAGGATCCATATGCTGAACGATTTTGGTTTCATTGCTTTGGACATGGACTATGCGTACGCTAGAGATTCTGGTGAATACCTCTGCAGGGCCACCAATAGATGGGGTACAGCTACAACTGTGGCCAACGTCACTTGCATCGGAAGACATGGAATTGTTTCAGAGTCACAACTGCCGGATGGTATGACTGCTGAAAGACTTAAGGATTTGGAACGTGGACCGATAAGTGTCGCACCGAAAGAAGATGAACAAATGGGACCACCACGTTTCCTCAGTCAAATTGAATCTGCTACTGTCGAAGAAGCTGAAAGCGTGCGCTTCGAATGTCGTGTTGAACCGAAAGACGATCCCAAACTCAGAATCGAATGGTACCGCAACGGAAAACTATTGCCGTCTGGACATCGATACAGGACTGTCTACGATTTGGGTTTCGTTTCATTGGACATTTTGTACGTTTACGGTGAAGACTCTGGAGAGTACGTGGCACGGGCAGGTGAGTTTCCAACTCTTAGTTCCCTCCTTAGCTACGTAAATAGTTTTGTTGAATGATTGTTGAAATTCGCTTCAAAACACTTGAACAGAATCTATTACGGATTTCCTCTGAGCCTCGCATTTGTGACATCATGACATGAGGCTGGTCAGCTATTCAAAAGATTCTTCCGCGTTTTTAGGCACTTTAGGCACAGATTTTATGCAAAGGATGTCACACAAAAATCTCCCAATTTCGTTATGCCCTCATGCCCCCCTTCCCCTTTCTCCTCTTGAGTGACATCCTTTATGAATGGCCCCTTACCACGACGTTTGGAACCAGAAAACAAATTTGGGCCCGGTGTCTTTGCTTAGGGCTCAAGTGTGCCTCAGGTCGGTCCTAGGATCGGCCTTAACTAAAAAAATTTTGTTTGCTATATTGCAGAACAAATTGAGTGAAATATTTTTGCCTGTGGAAGTATTTGTTTGAGGCCTCTCCGGCCTCTCCGGCCTCTCCTGAGGACAATAGGTCGAAATTGATAGTCCGTCGATAACTTCATTAACATTTCTTCTTGTTTTCAGTTAACGACTACGGCGAAGCTTTCACCAAAGCTTCCATTTCCTGCAAACGTAAGTTAAACGCAAATTTTTAGTCAATTTGTTTCCATAAACAATATTTGCCCTTAGAATTGCCGTCCATCATACTTCAAAATCAAGTACCCAAGGGCATGAAACGTTCTGAAACTTTGATGCAAATGGAAGCCGCTGTCAAGAAGTACACATCGGAAGTGTTCCTCACAGAAGATGACTTGTACGACTCGGAAAAGAGACAGCCACCACGCTTTGTCACACAAATTCAAGATCAAACTAAGTTGGTGGAAAGACAGACAACCAAATTCGAATGTCAATTGGCTCCAGTTGGTGATCCACACATGAAAGTGGAATGGTTCTTCAACGGAAAACCATTGCATCACAGTAATTTTTTCAGACCGCAAGTTTTGTTTCGCTTCACTGAAATCATTTTTACAATTTCAGAGAATCGTTTGACTCCGATTTATGACTTTGGCTACGTGGCCATGAACTTTTCTTGGGTCTATCCTGAAGATAGTGGCGAGTATCTCTGCAGAGCCACTAATCTGTATGGTATGGATGAGACTAAAGCTGTAATTAAGACAGCTGGTACACCAGGCATCATCTATGAGTCCCAATTACCCAAACACATGAAGAGCATTGAGAAGATTCGGGAAATGGAAGCATCGTGGCAAGTGTAAGTATTTTAGTGAACCGAAAAACCTCGATTGGAAATAGTGACGAAATTAATATTTTCTATTCAGTGTCCCAGAAGAGCCAGATGAAGATGCCAAACCAAGATGTGCACCAGTGTTCGTCAGTAAGCCAGAACCTGTTACAGTTGAAGAAGGCGAATGGGCAAGATTCTGTGCTCGCGTTACTGGTCATCCCAGACCACGTGTTATGTGGTTGATAAATGGACACACCGTAGTCAACGTACGTGAATTTGTTTCCTGTACTAAAGACTTTGTACTAAAAATGATCTTTCTTTATGAAGGGCTCACGTTACAAGCTCACTTACGATGGCATGTATCACTTGGACATACCAAAGACCCGTCAATATGACACCGGAAAGATTGAAGTAATTGCTCGCAGCTCCGTAGGCGAGGCCTTAGCCACAACAGATCTGAAGGTCGTTCAACGTAAAGACGACTATCGTGGTGTACTAAAGAATTCACCAAGACGTAAGTTTTTACCATTACAAATCCACCTAAATGCACAAAAAATACTGACATACATCACGCCAATACCTTGTTTACACAAAGTAAACGGTAACAATGTCTTAACATCAAAGCACATTCACTTTAACACAAGACATTGCTTCCTGCCAAAGCAAACTAACAAAAACACTTGCCCTGTGTCGAAATACCTTCCCGTTTCTAGTATCCATACCTTAAAGAATTAAAAAAGCTTCACGCTGATGCCGGACTAAACAGAAAGATCGTCCAACATCCGTTGTATCTTTTGTGATCTTCTCGGCAACGGTTAGCATTGAGGTAAATGATGGGATGATTCCAGCGATCGGATTTTATGAATAATTTTAATGCTTTTTGACGTGCTTTTAATCACAACAGGTTGTTCAACCGAAAAAGCATCATCTGCCTTTAATTTGTCATTTTTTCAGGCTTTCAATAATTTACCATTGAACTTAATTGATCCGAAAAAACAAAACAGATTTTTCAATAAATTTTATTATTAGCGTGGTACGATTATGATCTAGTCCAATACCAGAAGGAACGCGAAGACACTGAGCTAGAGAAAACCTTTGAGGAACGTAAACAATACTTGGCTGAGCAAAGCCATGGCGGACGAGAGATCATTGCGGAACATTTGAAGCAGAAAATTCCGCAAAAAGTCGAACCAGCCTGGACGCAAGCGGTTAAAGAGAAGAAAACCGGACAATATTACAACAAGCTTCAGGAATTGGAAACTGATCAGATTTTGAGAGAGACGAAATTGCGTGAAGAAAGCCACCAATTTGCTATACCTGGCGAAAAAATTGTCAACAGCTCCATGGCAAAGGGAATGGCTTCGAAGTATGAACAAAATCTGTAAGTAGAAGTTTCACAGTTTGGTATCTAAAGAGGGAGGGGGTTTAGCACCTAGGAGAGATAGGATGTTGAAAATATATTAACGTTCTCTAATTGGGTCCAGTCTCCGACTATCCAAAGTGACAGACCGTAATTGGGTGATTTGAGAAACAGTCATTCATACGTCATGTGACACTTCTCCACGCTTTGAATTTGGCATAAGATTGAACATAAGATCTTACAAAAGTTCTGAAATCAGAGAAGGGAGACGCATTAAGCTTCCAACGCAAAACGATTTTCTTCCAGTAACAAAAGTTCTGAGATCAGAGGAGAGTGACCCATACAGCAAAGGAAGCATGAATGGGTTACGTAACATTTTGTAAAAGGAAGAATTATTTACTACACAGTAGCACAACTAGCTGCCTAGTTTTGTTGGGGACTATTCACAAAATAAGCACGCTACTAAGAGGGGAGGGGGGTTCGAAAAAGCCTGCTGCCATACATCATAATGTATGAAAATATGCGTGCGAGTATCAAAGAACTGCTATTTTTAGCGTGCGTACTGTGTGAACTCATTACTCACTTGGTTTTTCGCGACATTTCGTGAAAGGAAAAGCTTCCTAGTTGTTTTAGCATAGTTTTTGAGACATTTTCCACTTTTTTCGGCCCTAGGTGATTCTTACTACAAATTTTATTTGAGCGATTCCCTCTTTTGCTGATTTTCAGAATTCCATTTAAAGCAAATTTTTGTAATTTCTTATTTTCATCCTAAGGACAACAACTTACCTTTATGTGATTTGGGATATAGGGCTATTACTCTGCCGGCTTATCCTTAGGCACGAGCACGCGGTAGCGATGCGCCCGTGACACAAGTCCCCATACGAACAAAAAATTCAGAAAAATTTTTTTCGTAGACGGCGGAACTATATATACAGCTAAGTTTTGACTATTTTCGCTTGCGTCGCGTCGTACCCCCTGAGACCTAGTTTTTCGGATTCTACGTAAAATTTTGATTCACATTTTATTCATTCAAATCGGTCCAGTGGATCCGAAGATATGACCTTTAGACAATCGTCTTTTTCCATACTGCATATACTTCATAGAAGCCAAAGTTAATGGAAAGATACTACATTAGTTAGTGGGTTAGTTCCATTTGTATGAAAACCGACTTTTTTGGCTCGTGCTCGAAAACGGCTCGATAAATTTGCAGGGACTTTCGGGTGGGCATTCTACGCCGGGTACCCCCCGGCCTCGTTTGGGCGCCAGGGCTCTTAGAAGGCGCCATACAAAGCTTACAAAGCATACAAAGCAAAAGAATGTTTTGTATGTCTGTGTGAGTGTATTCAAAGTATGGATCAAATATGAGCAAAATTTTTGGACTGTGTTACGATGGAGATAGATGTTTGGTGTCAAAGGAAAAGTTGTTGGGTTAGGTGGGTAGTCAGGGTGACCAACAAAATGGCCGACGGTGGTATGGGACGGATTTTGGGGCAAAATTGATTTTTTTTAAGTTTTTTTTTTTGAAGATAGTTGTCTCGTGTCAAAGGATTTTTTTTTCAACGAAAATTTTTTTCGTCGGAAATTT
>WJQU01003250.1:0-40397 GCA_029228625.1 Pseudolycoriella hygida
TGAATTTTCAAAGTCAAAATTTCATGTAAAATTTGACCTCTGCGAAAACTTGTTTTGACTTTAAACCGCCATTCCCAAAATAGGTATCTCTAAATTTTTGATGTCAGTGACTTAAAAACATCTTTGGACTATGCTGAACACTTCCTAAGAAGTATGTTATAACTTTCCACCTCATAGAAAAATTATCCTTGCACGGTGAAAAATGTCAACGAGACCAAATTTTATATGCAAAATATTCGATGTTTTTATTAAACAAATTCGTTTTAAATTAATTCAGCAAAATGGTTTCTCGTTGTCTGATTGATGTCAGGGTGATCAAAAAATTGGCTGAATTTGGCTATGGTTGCGCCACCATCGCTTTTTCAATGAAAATTTGATTTTTTTCGTAAAGGATCAAGGAGATTGTGTCGGTGTGAAGAACAAAGTTGTTTGTTGTTGTCTAGTCGATGAGGTGATGCCCATAAATGTGATCCCTATTGTCTGTGGTGGCATCACCAGCACTGCGAATATTTCTTCATGTAAGATGACTGTTAGCTTCCCAGATTAAACCAGGTAAAAGTGTCCGTTTCTGGAGCTTAAACTCTATCCCTTCTCTCTTCTATGGTTTTCGAGCCATCTGTAGATCTTACAGGGTTGATCTTACTGGCTAGCCATCTAACTAGTCTAGCTTGCTTGCGAGAATCGCCTCAATGCATCCTATGAAATTCGACTTCGAAGTTATCCAATCTCAAGTCATGGTGAGAATTGGGGTCGCTATTAAACTTGCTTGCAAGTGTGGATTCGAAAATCTATTCTAGGCTGGAAGGAATGAGCTAGTTGGTTCGTTGGTTTTGGTTTCTATATTGAGGCCAGTACAGCAACAATTCATATTTTTCTATTTTCAGCTTAAAAGCTATCCGAAAGGAATCCGTAGCTAAGTGTGGACTTTCTCAGCGACTGTAGGTAACTGTAGATTCAATGAACCACCTAGGCCATACTCGTTGTGCTACACATAGTAGGAGGACCGGGTGTCTATGAAGATTTCCTCACACTTATAAAAAAAACCTCTCTCTCTATCACCAGAGGAACTTAGCCAAAGATCACTAAGCGATATCCTATCCTAAACTACAAATAGCGGATTGTTAGGGTCGTGACTACCCTCAATGTGTAGCACAACGAGTATGGCCTAGGTGCTTCATTGAATCTACAGTTACCTACAGTCGCTGAGAAAGTCCACACTTAGCTACGGATTCCTTTCGGATAGCTTTTAAGCTGAAAATAGAAAAATATGAATTGTTGCTGTACTGGCCTCAATATAGAAACCAAAACCAACGAACCAACTAGCTCATCCCTTCCAGCGTAGAATAGATTTTCGAATCCACACTTGCAAGGTGGACATGGAAAAATTAGAAGTTTAATAGCGACCCCATTTCTCACCATGATTGGATAACTTCGAAGCCGGAATTCAACAGATGGTTTGAGGCTCCGACAACGACTTTGAACTCAACTCCAGTAAATGTAAGGTGATTAGCATATACCGGAAGCGTTCTCCAATCTTGGCAGACTATCATATGAACGGCAACCTGATTAATCGTGTTAACAGCACAAAAGACATCGGAGTCACATATAATAACAAGTATTCCTTTAATGACCACTTAGAACTCACTATAAAGAAGGCTATGTCAATGCTTTCGGACTCCTATCGGATTCGTCCATATGCTGATAGGTGTGCTGAACTAAACCTTAAATCCTTACTAAGGCGCCGAACCAACGCAGCGATCTTTTTCATCCATGATGTCCTGACTGGAAAGTTGAACTCTCAATTTTTCCGAAATAGGATTATTCTGAACGATGGTACACATGTCTTACGAAGATCTTCATTGATTAGAATCACCGGAAGCGATCATGAATATTCTCAATTTTCACCATTCAACTTCGCATGTCGGTTGTTCAATCTTGCCGCAAGTCACGTCGATCCTACACTTCCATCTCGCGATTTTAGAAACGAAGTGCACAAACTAGACGATTCGGTGTTCCAAACTTTTGGTATGGTTGGATAATGTGTTTGTTTTGGTGCTTTCTTTACACAATGACTACTTAAATCCGAAAGCACTTTCCCGGTGATTACCTTTTACGTATTTTCTAAGCTTTTCAAAAAGTTAAATTATTATTTTTATTTATGCAGAACATCACCCTGATTGCTGAAATTTTTTAACGTCTACATCGTCTCCATGACAACGTATTTGATGACGGCTACGCTTTAGATGCTACTTTCTAATTTCGACTTTTCTTTTTTTTTCAATTTTTGACGACGTCACTTTGGCAATGTAATTATTTATGACATGATGGCTGTTATTTTTGACATCTACATTGGTTATGACAACGTATTTGACGACGCCTCAGATGCTACTCTGAAATTTCGACTTTTCTTTTCTTTTTTTAAATTTTTGACGACGCCATTTTGGCAATTATATCTATGACATTTTTAATTTTCTTTGACAATCTATGTCTTTGACATAGATTCTTAAATTATTTATTCTTGTGATTTTCGTTATGTTGATTTTGACGTAACATTTTTGATGTTTTTTTACTTTTTGTTTGTAAATTTTTTGTAATTTTCCTTTTGTTCTATGTTAATGTTATTAATGTTATTTATATATTGTAACGTTTTCATGGTTTTTTAACGAGGGCTATGACAGCAGTCATAGTCACTCTTTTTCCATGTCAGCTAGAAAATAGTAGACAATAAAATTATTATCAATCAATTGTTGCTTTGACTATGACACTTATTCACGTTCCTCTTTCTTTAAGTGAAGAGCATGTGTTTTGGAAAAAAAAAAATTTAAGGGCAATCATCACCATCAATGAAAATTTAAGGGCAATCACCACCATCAATAAAAATTTAAGAGCAATCACCACCATCAATAAAAATTTAAGGGCAATCATCACCATCAATGAAAAATTAAGGGCAATCGCCGATAAATAAAGTCATCCGCATTTGGTGAAGGTTTTGTCAATTGGAAATCTCCACAGGACCATACCTGTGGAGATAACAGGTACGTCGCATTAAAGCTCAGTTTATGAACCACCTGAAATTCAAATTCATAAAATTTTGCCGGTACAAAAACAACGGTATTGAAAGTCTGGCGCGAAAATAAATCGATAAACGATTGGAATCAGTTATAATTGGCGCACAATTTCCATTGTTCAAACAACACAATAGTCCAACAACAAAAGAAAGTGGTCGTGGAATAGCGTGGTCGATAGTGGTTTGAAACATTGATTGATTGATTGTTTATTGACATCATATGTATAAGGCTTTAAGCCTTTTAAATCACACATAATATTGAGAATTACTGATACGATTTGACAAAAATTAAATTAAAAATGGAATTATACAAAAATAAATAATATGAACAATAAAATACGAGAAAAACATGGAACAAGAACGACATAGCCTGATCATAAAACACATACCTATTACGACTTCGAAAGCTCGTCCTAGTCCGAGAATGATTATGAATGACGCATTAAAATGAACATATTTCAAATGACCAGACGATAAGCGAATGGTTATAATTATTAATAAATGTCAGGTGCAGAACTTCACAATTCAAAGAGTACAACTCTAGAAATACATTCTGCACGCACGTTATAGCCAGTTAACGAAAAACAACGAATGAAAAATAAAGAAGTCATATCATAAAATTTTTCTTGCACGCTTTCTTGAATCCAGCAAGAGAACGTTTCATTTTGATAGTGTGCGGTAGCGAGTTGTAGGTGGAAGCACCATTGACGAAAAATGACCTCAACTGCACATCCTTCCTCACTGCAGGTAGTAGTAGGTTGAATGTCCTACTGTTTCCCGTTTGAGAAAGCAGATTGAAGAGGTATCTAGGCTCTTTCGTCAGTACCGTTTTGTGCATTAAGATGCAAGACAAGTAATCAAAATACGAAAACAGATCACATCCCAAAAGAACATTCATGTTTTCAGAAACGGAATCATAACGAGACAAGCCACAAGCGAAGCGAACACAAGCTTTAAATGCTTTTTCCAAGATATTCTTGGCCTCTACTTTCAATTTTCCCAGTACCTGGCAGCAATAGCTGAACTGCGGCATAAGCAAGGACCTAACTAATAACAACTTCGTAAACTTAGGAAGATCTAGCGCCAGAGGCCAAAGGCAACGAAGACCGGTAAAGACCTTCGCTGCTACCGAACGCACGTGAGGAAGAAAGTTTAGCTGGTTATCAATGAAGACGCCCAGGTCCTTTACCACCCCTGCATATTCTATCGAGACTCCACCTAAATGAACCTGAGGAATTTCTGATACCCAACTTTTGTCAGAGATTATGATTGCTTGAGTCTTACCCACATTCAATAAGAGTTTATTAGTTCTCACCCACCACTCAACAGCGTTGAGATCTGAACTAAGCTTTTTCACATCTTCACTAATACTCTCCTTATTAACCGAACAGTACAACTGAACATCATCCGCAAAGAGGTGAATACGAGAGTTTTTCACCACATCGGGAAGGTCATTGATGAAGGCCGAAAATAACAGAGGCCCAAGAATTGACCCTTGCGGCAAACCAAGCTGTACGTCTAGAAATTGGGATTCACATCCGTTAATAACTACTTTCTGCTTCCGACCATGCAGATAACTCTTTATAATCCTCAGCGCGGTTGAGCTAAAGCTAAAGCGGCTGCCCAGTTTTTCAAGGAGCTTGTTATGGTCAACGGAATCAAACGATTTAGAAAAGTCTAATAATAATAAAACGTTAGCCACATCTTTGTCCATATCAGACCGCAAGTCATATGTAATTTTAAGCAACGCAGTAACTGTACTGTGATTCAGTCGAAACCCCGATTGGAACCTATTTAAGAGATCGAATTCCGTTACAAAATCCAACATTTGACTCTTCAACAGTCTCTCAAGGGCCTTTGAGATCGCTGGTAGCATACTAATCGGCCTATAGTCTCCTAGCTCTCGTTTCCGTGTATTCTTATGACGAGGGATAACTTTAGACTGCTTCCACTTTACCGGGTAGGTAGATTTAGTTAAAATGACGTTGAACACTTGCGTGATAATTGGAAGAGCAACTGGGAGCACCAGTTTGATAAATGAAAAAGGAATTTCATCCAAACCTTCAGAGTTGGATCTTATACTCATGATAGCTTCGAAAACTTCCATTTCCGTAACGTTCCTAAACGAAAAATCTCGATTAATGTCTCTTTTCCTGCCGGGCAATGAGGGTGAGCTTGTCGCGTTTATAAATGATGGGAAGCTAGAATACACGCCGCTCGTAAAATGTTCGTTAAATTCGTCTGGTGTAAACGGAGGGGACTCACTCGCTGTGTCCCGAAGGATTCCTAAATTCCTCAAGCTGCTCCATAGCTTCCTAGTTGGCGTCAGATACCCAAATTTGCGGGCATAGAACTGGCGCTTTGCTACTCGAATGGATTGGTTAGCTCGATTTCTCAACAGCTTGAAACGACAAAAATTCGCTTCTGAGCGGTTCTTCTTCCAATTAACATATGCCATATCCCGATCCAACATTGCTACGTTTACCTTCATACTAAACCAAGGAGCTGAAAAATCTTTCGAGCGAATAGGCTTCAAAGGTGCGTGAACATCCAACAGACCGAACAGCTTGTTAGAAAATCCATCTACTATGTCATCGACGTCATTCCCACAAAGAAGTTCCTTCCAGTCTATTCTCATTACATCTGTCATCAATTTTTCTTTATTTATACCATGTATTTTTCGCCTTAAGATAGGGGGCGAATGCACGAATGACATATCACAATGGTGGGACATGAAGATAAGATCATGCTTCGAGATCCCTGACAGACTCAGTTGTGAAAATCTGCCAATCTTATTAACGGAATTCGTCAGAAAATGGTCAATAGACGTTGAATTAGTCTTGGAAAAATGGGTTGGTTCCCTGGAAACAAACTCCAGCGATAATGCCTGAACTACGTTCATGAAGCGTTTCGTAGTACTCGACCGTGCAATCACATCTTCATTGAAATCCCCCGCAATCAGCACCTCACTATACTGCGTCCCAAACCTTTGAACTACTTCATCGAACTGATCAATTTCATCCACTTTTGGTGGCTTAAACATCACACCTATGAGAATCTTGTGAGAATCTTGTGAGAAGTAACACACAACTCAACAAACATGTATTCAAGCGTGCCAATTCGACTTACTGATTTAGTAACCACTCTCGATGTAATTCCCTTCTTAACATAAAGTGCTACACCCCCGTACCTTCTAATTTCTCTATCATTCCGGTGCAGCTTGTAGCCATTAATTTCGCAAGACTTGTCTGACATGTAACTCTTAAAGTGGGTTTCGGACACAGCAATACAGTGTAAATTGACCCCCTCCACCACAGTTCTGAACTCGTCTAATTTAGGTCGCAAACCATCAGGATTTATATGGCAAATATTCAAGCTCGCATCTTTCGACGGAAATGCTGACTTCAGCACCACGTTCTGCATCGCCATCGAAACATTCACCTTAATGGTACTCGATCCCATAACGTTTGCGATAATGTGAGAATGAAAATGTAAAGTTATAGCAGCTCAGATTGGTTATGAATGTGGACGAGTGAGAATTAATGGAGATGGAGAGTGATCATGAATATGAAAGATGACCATGAAAGGCTATCGTGCACTTACAATCGATCTCGGAGCTAATGAGCTAACGTTCATCTTACTTCCGAAAGTGCTAAGTTAAGCCAATATCGTTTTGAATGAAGTAGATCGGCAAGTCCTTCTCAATCCACTTGTTATCATGTATAAATGTCTCTAAATTTTGAAATAGGAATTTGATAACTATGAAAGAGGTTATGTTTATGAAATTATTTCGACCGTTCAAACTACGAGTCACCACTGTGTTGATGATGAAGCAATCCTCTGTTCAGTTAAAAAAAGGATCCAAGATCTATGACTTATGCTCGAGAGGCGCCCAGCGTGGTCCCATGGATAAAAAAGCTCTCCAATAATTTTCAAGTTTGCACAAAATACGTTTCACAAAGGAATGCACCATACGAGCAATGGCGGAAACCGAATTTCTATGACCGAAAAGAAATTATGAATAAGGTACAAGTTGCCTCACCTATATTAATTTGGCTTGGCACAAGTCAGAACAATATCACTCCTAAATTCAGATAAGAGGATACAATTCTGGCAAATGTACACTATGCAATACTACTTCACAGAAACTTTCAAACGCTGTTTCCTCACTATGATAGCACAACCAATGCAAATTGTAAATATTGATGCAACTTTGATCGTGTGATTGTCGATTTTATCTGTTTGATTGGCACCAATGATGTTTTCGTCGTTCTATTATAGAAAAACAATTCGTTTTAATTGACACTAACATATAAGACAATCAGAAATAAAATTAAGAATTTTTGTGAAACCCATAAGACCTGTAGCCGGCTTGCATTACATCGATGAGGAATTTGTAAATTTGGTTGTAATATTTGTGCAGAGTCGCCCCATCGCCTTCCTTTAGAGTCAGCTTAGAACGCACACGCAACGAAACGAACCTGGCCAAGTACTTGTCTCTCTCGTGAAATTGACCTGCTCGAGCGCCTGCGTAACGACCTGTTTCATTCAAACACATAGGGCTAGCCAAATCGTTACTGGAACCGGATCGACAATCATGCCGAACATATCCATGCTTCGACGAATACTTGCTTGAGCGGGATCTATTTAAAATTGAATCGATGGAACGAGATCGAGATGTATGTATAATTAGTGGAAGGATGTGCCACAACTTTTTTCTTGTTCGGTGTGTTTTTTGGCCGTGATCTATCCGGTGAACTGAATACCGATTGCATTGAATCAGACCGACTGAGATAATGATCCGATGGATGTGCCGATTCCGATCGCTTTCTTTTTTTGTCCGATGCTTTCGCACTATTGCTTGACTTCTCTTTGTCTGATGTGGTTCTTGACCGTGATCTGCCCAGTGAACTGAATTTCGATCGAGATGTACATTTTGTGGAAGGAATTGCCGCAACTTTTGTCTTGTTGGATGTGTTTTTGGGCCGTGATCTCTCCGGTGAACTGAATACCGATTGAATTGATTCAGACCGACCGCGATGATGATCCGATGTATGTGCCGATTCCGATCGTTTTCTTTTTTTCTCCGATGCTTTCACACTAAAAAAAAGAAAACGTACGTTTCTCCTAGAACCGATTGAGGAATCGAATTTGTCAAAATCAAAAATGGCATGTTGGTCGAAGTTTTCGCGATATCAAACAAATTCCAGGTGAAAGGCGATAATAGACAAACTTTCTATCCTACCAAGAAATAATCGATCGCCGCGAAGCCACATCTGTTGTCCGAAACTGCCGTTTAAATTTATGTTGCTTCGCTACTTCTGCTCTACAACGCATAAAAAACTTAGGGCAGACTTGTGATAGTTTGTTTAAACTGTACAGAAAAACACGCGGAAATTCTAAATATTAACATGTATTTCATATAAAATGCGCATATAGTTTTTATATTGCTGTACCCCGTTCCAAATGTTGCTTGATTTCCGCTGTATGTTCGCCGTAGAATCTTTCCAATTTTTTATTGAACCGAGCGTTCTTTTCATTGATAAAATCGATGCTAGCATCATCATTATGTGTGCGGCGTCGCGAAAAGCTTTTTCTTTTCGATATTTGATTTTCCAAATCTTTTACCATGTTGTTAATAGCCTTGGGATCATCTTTATGAAGTCCTTGTTGGATTGTATGCGCGTCGCCATAAAATGCATCACCGAGTGCCGCCTTCTGCTCTTCATATTTTACCATATCTCGCGCTGGCATCTGTTTCACTAATCTGTTGTACTGTCTCGCTGTTTGCGCTTCGTAGTCTGAGAACCCAACGTCAGCATTTTTCTTTTTCTTCTTTTTTTCGAAGTTTATGGCTTCCACAGCTGAAACATTTTATAATTTTACGCGGTCGTAATCCAGACCCTTATCTGTTGCATCTTTGCGTGCTTTTTCGTCCGCCGCCAGCCAATCAGCTTGTCTTTTCCTTGTTGCCCAATTGGTTGGCAATTTGTTGCGCGCATCCTCTTCAACCGCTTCTTGATGGTTGTGCTGTCGCGCTTCGTTTCGGGCCAAATGTAATTTTTTCAAACGTTCCATACGATCTTTCATTTTTTCAGCTGCGGTTTTTTCACCTTCCATTGTGATTGAATTTACTCTTTTCACTTTTACAAACAAATATTGTTAAAAAGAATGACCGCTGACTCTCTGTATCGAAATAAATAAATCACAAAATTTACTCTTATGAAAATATGTTATTGCAAACAATGGCTACTATGATGGTATATTAATTTGACGTTTCTGACGTTTACGTTGTTTCCAAAATTGTCATGTAGATGGCCTCGTTACGTTCGAATTTAAATATTACTACCTGGTCTATTCAACTATTTCATTTTACCAGACCCGTACCGATGAACGCAACCATGCTGCATGTCAATTTTGTCCTTTACGAATACGGACCAGTAGTCCTGTGTTTGGAGAGGGAATTTCAAGCGTGAAAATAAGTTCAATGTTATAAAAATGCGCACGAATTAATTAACTTGACCAAATTCCATGATTAATAATTTCTTTTTCTCTTTGGAAGTTTTCGATGCACGTCATTTCAGACCCCCAAGAGCACACAGTGCAAGTAATCGAGAGGAAACATATCGATCATATCAATTGGCAACATTTCGAGAACCGATTCTCTATGATGGTCATCGTAAATCCTCGCTCTAAAGTCGGTGTCAGTGCGTAGAGCAGCGTCTATGTCAAGAAAAGCCATTCTGTGATGGATGTAATCTCCTTCGGTTGTGCAAAAGTCACAGCCAAAATAGCCAGTTACTCCCTTGACTGCCTTAACTGATGTCCGAGCTGGTCCACCGAGTACAAAATTCAAAATTTTTGGTTGCAAAACGTTTCATTTGTACACAATTCCATTATCGAGAATGCCAAGAACTTCCTGCACAAACGGCCAAAAAAACTCACTGTAGTGTTCCATTTTCTTCAATCCGTGATAAACACCAACGACTTTCGGAATAAGACGCTTTGTAGATGCCTTACGAATATTGACCATAATAACCCAAACTGAGTGCTTTGTACTATGAGCAATTTGCAACCCGTCGATAAAAAACTGCACTAAAATGTTGACTGATTTAATAGGTCCAGCTTCATACAGCAAACGATGCAAAGCCTTTGACACATCAATGTGTATGTATGATCCTGGGTTGACAACTTGAGGGATTGGGTTTCTCGGTGTTCTAAGGAGTGTTCTATAATCCGTAGGTATTTTGAGATTCAACTTCAATTTCATGTAATGCAGCAAAATATTCGATGCTTTTCTCTTTGCACCGGTGGTGGTGATCCACCACGCCATGAACTCCGAAGGTGATAAATTTACGTGATCCGGTATTGCGTGACTTCTTATTTTCGAATTTGCCGAGATGTGCACTAACATCACTAGAAAGTGATCCGGAAGTGCTCACATGTGACAGTCACATCTCGCGAATTTGGCCAAAAAACGCAAATTTGACTAGATGTGACAGGCACATGTGACCACTTTCTAGTGATGTTAGTGCACATTTATATATGTAGTTTTGAGATGTGCACTGACCCATTGATAAAGTGTCATAGGAATGACGAATGTGCCAGTAGAAAATTATGGGTTTCACATATTTTCACATTTGTTTTTCACATTTGAAACACATTTGAAAAAATGTTATTTGCAAATGTGACTATATCAAGACTATTTCTTTGTGTTATTAGTGCACATCTCGGCACATTTGTAGTCCAAATTTGCTAATTTTCAATCACCCATCGAAAAAATGAGATAGACACGTCAAATGTGTCATTTGAAAATAATGTGAAAATATGTGAAAAAATGCGAAAATCATATTTTTCGTATACTTGACATTTAAACATTTTTTCATGTGTAAGTTAAAAGTAAATAAATATTTATGTCGTAGCGAAATATAAATATGATTTTTTCACTTTTCAACTAATTTTTAGGCTCAGAGTATGTTGAAAATAATGGAAGAGTTGAAGTGAAAAGCAAATAAACTCAATTATTCGATGTAAATTTCTAGTAATTTGTGACATGTAAATACTTTGACGAAATAATTTGTTCAAATAAAATGAAACGAAAATTTGTTAGGCATGTTTTTTTGAATTACTACTAGAGGATCGATTATTTATCAGTGACTTTAGAATAGCTTAGTGGGTGATATTTGCAATATTAACAAATTGAGACTATTTTACTGAATGTGGGCACGTTTCAAACACTTCACTATTGTTCAGGATCATTGTAAAATTTTCCAAGAGCTTTTGGTTACAAATTTTGAATTTTTCCACAGAATTGATTTTCATTGTGTGAATGTTACCATTTGAAAAAATGTGAAAAAAGTGAACGGTTCCCGCAACTCCCGGTCGTGTGCTTATAAATTTACTTGTCATCAAGTTTCAGCTGTTTTCAAGGTTTTCCATACAAAAAATACGTTGAAAATAGAGATAATGTCGATAATGTTGAAAACAGCATAACAAGTAAATTTAAAAGCGCAAGTTTGTAACGAAAAATCATATTTCGACGAGATACCAAAAAATTGACTAGATGCAAAACGAAACAAGTTTCAGTCCACATGCGAACGCTACACACATTACACTACAGATACGCCAAAAGCAGTCTGTTGTAACAATTTTTTTATTTTTGATAGCAAAAATGCTGTCCTTTTTCGTTCGAAAACAAAGAAAATCAAAAATTTATCCTTTTTTTCGGCAAATTTTTATTTTGTGAAAAAAGTTAAATAAATTCATGACGACGCAAAAACTAGTTTCTAAGGAACAAAAGACGATCTTTAGTACTCAGTACGGTAAACAGCCGACGGTAATATAAGATTACTTATATATTGTGGAAAGCGGGTAATAACCGTTCAAGTGTATATTACACACAACGCGCGAGCGATAGCGAGCAAGTGTGTGTAATATACACGCGAACAGTTATTCGAGTGTCCACAATGTATAAGTAGATTATTTTAATTTAATAGTGACGATTCGTCGAACATTAAACACAAGTGCTGATGGCCGAGCGAGCTAGGGCACGGTAGCGCTAATTGTTTGAGATGAGGTGTCGGGGTTCAATTCTGATTTTTTTTACTTTTTTTTACTTTTTGTATGTTTGTTTCTTGCACAAAATATTCAAATTATCAAATTGTTGCATCTAGATAGAAGAAAATGAAATAAAAAAAATTTCACGCATGCTTGAACCTAAATGCACATTTCATATCAATATTTATATCACAACAAAAACCCTTTTAAAAGGGAAATGTGACGCAAGTCCTTCTTCCTCCTTCCAAAACAACTGATATTAATTTGGGGTGACGCTTAAAGCTTTGAAACGCAAAAATTCTTTCATTTTTGATTAAAAAAATGCGTCACAAATGCCGGACCCCCCAATGTTATAGTTTTTCTGTTCTTTCAGCTTTCACAACGCAAAAATTTGTCATTATGTATGGCGTATTTTTGAACAGGAAATCAAATTTTTGCGTATGACAGCTGAAAGCGTAGAAAAATTATTACATTGGTGGGTCCGGCATTTGTGACGCATTTTTTTAATCAAAAATGAAAACATTCCAAAAGAATTTTTGCGTTTCAAAGCTTTAAGCGTCACCCCAAATTGATATCAGTAGTTTTGGAAGGAGGAAGAAGGACTTGCGTCACATTTCCCTTCCATCAATAAAATTCTAGAAAAAATCGTGAACGAGCAATTAATGGACTACTTAGAAGCAAACAACTTGTTGTACAGTCATCAATTCGGATTCAGACAAAAATCGAACACAGACACAGCACTATTTGATTTCATCACCGTAGTCCAGCGGGCGCTTGACAAAAAGAAGAAAGTAGGAGCAGTATTTGTAGACAAGAAAAAAGCATTCGAAACAGTCGACCAGAAAATCCTTCTACAAAAAATGAGCAGTCTGGGAATTATGGGAAAAGAGCACTTTTTCTTCCAAAATTACTTCTCGGGCAGAAAACAATACACATCAACCGAGGGTATAGAAACGGAGATGGAAAATACATCGACTGGGGTTCCTCAAGGAGCTAACCTCGCATCAACGCTTTTCCTAATTTACATCGATGACATTAAAGACATACGCATCGATGGACACGTATTCCTATATGCGGATGATATAGCCATTGTCACAATCGGAGAAAATATTACTCAACTTAGCGACACGATGAATCGGAATTGTGAAAAATTACACCAATGGATGACAGCAAACAAACTAACATTGAACACCGGAAAAACAAAATACATCATTTTCCGAACACCATCCAGCCAAGCAACTCGAATAACTTATAATGGAACAGTACTAGAGAGAGCTCAAATGGTGAAGTATCTAGGCGTTCTCATTGATCTCAACCTAGATTGGAAGCCCCAAATCAAACAAACGAAAAACAAGCTGGCAGCGATCACGGGGATATTTAGAAAAATTGCAACGTACATACCGAAAGAGTACAAACGGCAATTATTCTTCTCCATGTTCAGTAGCCGGCTAACATATGGAATTTTGGTGTGGTCATCTGCGTATGAAACTGAACTGAAGCAAATCCAAACACTGCAAAATAAGGACTTACGCAACTTGTTTCACAAGGAAAATAATACACTCACAATAAAACAACAAGCACATCACCAACTTGCAACCCACATTCACAACATCAAACACAAATATATTAGATCAACTACGGCACTCACGACCAACGACCAACACCACAGTTACAACTTGAGAAATGCAACACACCTGCACACAGATCGAGTAAATACGAAAAGATATGGAAAACAACAATGCCTTAACAGAGCAATTCAGATTTACAATACACTGCAAGAAAACATGAAAACATTAAAAAGCAAACATTTTAAAATAACGTCAAAAGAACATTTTAAATCGAATTTCGACATTTAAATTAAAATTTAACTATGAATTAATCAATTTAACGATTCCAACTGTGATAGCTACCAAAGCAATTTTTTTTTTCTTTTATCGATTTTATTTTATTTTTGATCAAATTTTCAACTATTTTACCTATTTTGTTAAAATTCAAAAAAGAAAATATTGTAAAGATAGTCAAGGTTTGAGCTCACGCTCTTTATGACATGAATAAACGGATTATTATTATAAAAAAAGGGTTTTTGTTGTGATATCAGTACTTTTGGAAGTTTCGGCTACTACTTCCATGGGCGAAAATAATCACCTCAACTTCCTCTACAACATATCAAAAGTTTTTTTTTTAGTCGCCGCCGCCGCCAAACCGAGCCGCGGCGGCTACTACTTCCATGGGCGAAAATGATCACCTCAACTTCCTCTACAACATATCAAAAGTTTTTTTTGAGCCGCCGCCGCTGCCAAACCGAGCCGCGGCGGCTACTACTTCCATGGGCGAAAATAATTACCTCAACTTCCTCTACAACATATCAAAAGTTTTTTTTTGAGCCCCCGGCCCATTTTCCGCCATTTTGGCGGTCACCCCTATACACTACACACCCAACCCAACATCTTTCCCTTTGACACCAAACCTGTATCTCGAACACCCAACCATGTCTTATACAAAATGTGCTTCCGTACACACACACACAAACACAAACATATGGGCTTTATATGGCGCCTTCTAAGAGCCCTGGCGCCCAAACGAGGCCGGTACCCCCCCCCCCCTTTTTTAAAATCTCATATGGCGTAGGATGCCCAGCCGAAGGTCCCTGCAAAATTTCAAGAAAAGATATCGAGCCATTTTCGAGAAAACTCCAAAAAAGTGGGTTTTCATACAAATGGCTCTGGAACTAACTAACTAACTAACTAACTAACTAACTAACTAACTAACGTAGAATGTTTCCATTAACTTTGGTTTCTATGAAAGTGCACATTTTGTATGGAAAATGACGATTTTCTAAAGGTCATATCTCCGGATCCACTGGACCGATTTTAATGAGTGAAAAGACATTTCGCCTTAGAATTTTCCGTAGAATCCAGGAAAAATATTTTCCGGGGGGTACGTCGCAAGGGGGGGAAGTCAAAACTTAGCTGTATATATGGTTCCGAAGTCTACGAAAAAAAATTTTCTGAATTTTTTGCTCGTGGGGACTTGCGTCACGGGCGCATTGCTACCGCGCGCCCATGATTTTGAGATTTTTTTATGTTATAGCCAAAGAAGAATTAACGAGAACGAACTACTTCCGAACCACTTAGTGAATGTATTTAGTAACTGAAGCGCTACGATCGTTTCTGGAGTTCATCAATTGAAATTCGTTTAAGCGAAAAATAATTTTTAATTAAATTGTTTATTATACCATTTTACGCACAGTCAGACATTAATTAATTTTCTACAGAATTTTATAATTGGCATTAACGTGCTTATGCCTACGTACCACAAAGCACCGAAGAAGAGCTCACCGTGTGTGTACTGTGTATACGAGCATTATTATTAATATTTTATTTCATTATGGCATGAGAACAGCATATATACCGGATATTACTTTATTGATTTTTATGATTCTCTTCTCATTGATTGTTGATATTTTAATTTTATATTTTTACTGGATGGGTGTAGCATATGTTTATGAGTTGCGGAAAATACAATAAAAATTATCTTCTGCAATTTTAACATCAAACGGTCGAGTTAACCTGATATGACTTTGCCGTCTAGTCTACACTTATGACTTGACCTAATGAAATATATCGTCGGTCTTACGATGCTGATGGGAAATGTTTTTAGGATAACTACTGATAAACCATTTCTTATTTTCCATTTATTCCAGAGACACTTCAAGCTAGGAAAACTGAGGATTACAATCAAGGAGCGACTAACTTAGGAACAAAAAAAATTTTAAGTTGATGTGCAACGTAGATCTTTTTTGTACTTATGGAAGTTCTGAATCAGTGAAGATTCACCTTCGATACGTAAAAAGAATCACAACAAAAGTCCTTTTTAAAAGGGAAATGTGACGCAAGTCCTCGCCCTTTCTTCCAAAACAACTGATATCAATTTGGGTGAAGCCTGCAGCTACGGAACGCAAAAAATTCTTCGGAAATATTTTCACATTTGTTTAAAAAAATGCGTCACAAATGCCGGACCCTCCCAACGAACGTAATAATTTTCGAGATTTCACAACCCAAAAATTTAGCTTTGCGCGATGTATGGAGTACGGGTAGCCAAATTTTTGGGATGTGAAATCTGAAGCTCCCGCGCATCGATTTGGCGGCGGCGACGGCTAAGAAAAACTTTTGATATGTTGTGGAGATCAATTTCGCCCATAAGAATAGTAGCCGCCGCACTTCGGTTTGGTGGCGGCTCAGAAAAAATCTTTTGATATGTCGCGTCTGCTGTAACGTCCCTCGCTTTTTTACAACATAATCCATGGTGCCCCATTTCATCCACCTGGGTTCCACACACGCAAGTTTGTTTGTCACACAACGGAGTATCCACTCGCATAGATAAAGCGATTCTAAATGACTGGTTGTCAAGTAAATGCCCAGCGACTAAAATGGGAAGGTGTCGAGCCATGCGCCTGATTCTCTACTATTATTTAGAACATCTTGAAAAAGGTCTACATTCTGGCAAAAATGTGCGCCGGTCGTAGAGAAAGTTATGGATATCATTTTCGCCAATCGAAGTGGTAGCCGCCGCGCTTCGGTTTGGCGGCGGCCGCTGAAAAAAACACTTTTGATTTGTTGTAGAGGAAGTTGTGTGGATCAACTTCGTCCATGGGAGTAGTAGCCGCAACGCTTCGGTTAGGCGGCGGGCGGCTCAAAAAAGAACTGATGATATGTTGTAGAGTAAGTTGTGAGAATCATTTTCCATGGAAGTACTAGCGCCGAACATATGAGATTTTGAAAAAAAGGGGTAACCGGCCTCGTTTGTGAGCTAAAGCTTCTGAAAGATCCCATATAAAAGAATATTTTGTATCACAACAAAACCCCTTTTTAAAAGGGAAACGTGACGCAAGTCCTCGTCTCATCTCCCAAAACAACTGATATCAATTAGATTTAAGCTTTGAAACGCAAAAAATTCTTTTGGAATGTTTTCATTTTTTATTAAAAAAATGCGTCACAAATGCCGGACCCCCCAGTGTTATAGTTTTCCTGTTCTTTCAAATTTTACAACCAAAAAATTTAGTCTGGAGTACGGAGAGCAAAATTTTTTGCGTATGAAATTTGAAAGCGCAGAAAAATTATTGCGTGGGTGTGTCCGGCTAAGGATTCTAAGGATTCGGTCACTGTATTCGCATGGAAAGCAATTATTTTTAGTAAATCGATTTTCCGGTGCGACCATCTCTTCGGGGACACTATTCAATATTCGAGAGAAATCTCCACGGTGAGAAGAACAAAACTTTGTTGACGCATTGTTTGATGAAAATTCAGGTGAGAAAATTTGCATAGTCTCATTTCTTGTTCTCTTGGGGGGAAGCAAAATAGAAGCTTTCTCTCCTGAACTGCCTTCTTTTTTGTTTAAAAAAACATTAAAATGAATTGAGGTTTATGTTTCGCGTGTAAAAACGGTTGTTCCCATAGCACATACACAAATAACATTTAAGGGCTCATCGCTTTTTCTTATATTTATCAACGATCTTTTCGATCTCCCAATTGAGTGCGAACCATTTGCCTTCGCTGATGATACCAACTTGTTTGTGTCCTCTTGGGACGTTAAATAAAATAATTCTTTTTTGACAAGTTAAGCTTTCACACAAACCTTACGCGATGAGTTTCACTTCGCGTCCAATGATGATCCCTTTACTTGGTTAAAGTATTGTTGCTTAGAGTTACACTGTTAGAATATTGAAAGCTTTACTTGAAGTTGATTGAACTCAATCAAATAAGAATATTCCCAATTTATATTTTAATTAATTGAGCTGATACCGAGCTTTTCAAGCAGATAGTGAGAACTAATAAAGCAAATCTGTTTCAATGCCTTCTGACAAAATAAAGGTATAGATTTAAAAAAAGCAAATAAATAATAAAACTCACAATAAAATAAAAGAAACGGATGTAAATTATTTTCCATAAAAAACCCTAACAGGGACATTCTGTCTACCGAAATTGATTTGTAAATTAAATAAAGCCCAAATGGCAATAATAAATAATTATTAATTCAAATATTTTCCTTTGCCATTCGCTGTGTAGAAGCATTTGGTTTACTTTAAATTCATTTCACAAGCCGTTTTTTATCGTCGACGTGGTATGGAATTGGTTATAGGATTTTGTTAAATGAAGTCCTCGTATCGCAGTGTGTATTCCATTCAAAGTTTTACCTTTTATCGGTATGCGAGCGCATAAACAAAAATCTCACATACGGACACGCTCAAAATGGTCTGGGGGTAATTTAGATGTTTTGTAATTTAGTATAATTTAACTGTCAGAACGAGTTATTAAGACATCACAAAATAACTGCATAATGTATGAAGCAAAGGGAATATGGTGGTTATAAATTTCATTTATATTGAACTTAAGTCTGTGTTTAGATTTAGATTTACCGACGATTGTAAGAAAGGCGAAATATAATTACAATTTTATAATTAATTTAAATTGTTTCGCAGCGCTTCGCTTTTATGGTTCTACATTCGGATTAAGTGTTAGGTGTGTGGCTTTTGTTTTGTTTCGCTTTTTTTATTAAGCTTGAGGGGGAAACATCAAGAGCAAATAAATGTCGTCGGTCCAATGACAATCAAATTTCGAAGGTGTGGAACACGATTAGCAATTAGCCCTCGTGTAATGTTGTTACTTCCCAGGCAACCCATGTAGTTTCGTTTTTTGCCTACCCCATCTGAAATTTAATCCAAATATCGAATATCTGTGAAAGGAAAATTTCACTCAGGGATTTTTCTTGACATAATCTTGGAGAAATTGATTTGAAGTAATGTTGTTGACTTGCAGCGGTAATGATAATTACAGCCGGCAGGAACGACAATTACTTCCTGACCGCTACTTCGCATATTCGGCAGTCGTTTTCACTTGTATGCCGGAGAACGTTCGTTTACTGAACGTTTAGTTTCGGGCAGCCACACAAGAAGTGTTCTGCTGTTTCCGGAGCCAATCAGCATCCCCTCAATCCGGAGAATCTGACAATCGCATCTTTTAAAAATGATATTTCACTAAAGATGCCAGTTATTTTACGGAGGTTTCCCTTGTTCAGACTCAAAAGAAAATTCGTGGCTTCGGTGGGACGGTGAGTATAATAGAAGGAAATGATGTAACAAATAAGTCACGAAATTTCTTTTGCGATTTTCAGATTCTCCGGATTGAGAGGATTAGCTCCGGAAACAGGAAAACACTTCTTGTGTGGCTACCCGAAATTAAACGTTCAGTAAACGAAGTAAACGAATGTTTTCCGGCATACAAGTGAAAACGACTGCCGAATATATGCGCAAAGTAGGAGACAATAGGTGGTGTCGATACTCACAATCAGTGCTTATCACTTTACAGAGTTGCTATCAAATGCACAAAGTGGTGGTGAGTTATATTTACGGCAATACTTGACATGTGCGTCGTAAATTCTTGGAAAATTCATCAAATTACGGAGAACAATCTGAACTAACTGGACTTTGGTCGACACATCGTCAAATAGTTATGAAGGACGCATCAATACTCACCGGCTTGAAAAGACGTCGTGCACCTTCCCCTCCGAAGGATTTCACTTTCAATGGTGAACATTTTCCTCGGAAGCTTACAAAAGCAGTTACGTTGCTATTTGTGTCACCAAAAACCAAACTTCTTGCTCGAAAATTGCTTAATTAAAGAATGTTTCGAAAAATATCACTCGCGACCATAGAATTGTAAATTAATAGTTAACCTGAGACTACGCCTCCCCAGTATCTTTAGAAGAAGGGGACGAAGCTTTGAGCTACATAGAAAATGGAACTGCTCCCGGATCGGACAACAATTTTCTTAAAAGGTAGCAATTCGGCTCTCAAAATTATTTACAAAAATGTATAAGACCGGACGAGTACCTAAACAGTGGAAAAAATCTAAAATCATCGCATTATTAAAGCCTAATAAGTCGTCACACTTAACCGAAAACTACCGACCTATCTCTCTTTTGTGCTGTAGTTACAAGCTGTTTGAAAGAGTCGTCTTGGCAAGAATTAGAGATGTAATCGAAGAGAATGTCCCCAAGGAACAAGCAGGTTTCAGGAAGAACCGCAACTGCTGCGACCAGGTTTTATCATTAACAAACTACATGGAGCTGGTTTCCAGAAAGGCTTAAAGACGGGAGTGGTATTCTTGGACTTGTCGGCGGTCTACGACACAGTGTGGAAGCGGGGGCTGCTGTTTAACTTGAGCGGGATTATTCTATGTCGAAAGACTCTACAGTTATTGATGAACTTACTGAGCGATCGCATTTTCCATATGTGGATATCAATGGAAAAATAAGTAGGAAAAGAGTGCTAAATGACGACCTACCGCAAGGATCTGTTCTCTCCTGCTTTTTATTTTGCGTGCTAATGATGGATCTTCCAACGACGCATTCTCGGAAGTTCACCTATGCCGACGACAATGCTCTGGTGTTCCAAGCCAAAACCTTTAAGGACCTTGAAAATATATTAAACGACGATCTGGACACCATGTCAAGATTTTTCAAAAAGTGGCGTCTAACACCGAATGTAGGGAAAACTTTACACTGTGTGTTCCACATAAATAACCAGGAAGCTAGACCTAAGAATGAATCGCGACGTAGTAGAATATACCCCTAATCCTACTTACTTAGATGTCATACTTGACCGAGTACTTGACCGCAGTCTCACACATCGTATGAATGCTGAAGGGATAAAAACAAAATTGAAGACGCGAGTGAATCTACTACAAAAACTTACCGGATCTACATAGGGGTGCACAGCGAAAACGTTACGAATCACAATCCAAGCAATGGTGCTTCCCGTTATTGTGCCCCAGTATGGATGAACAGCTGCCATGCAAATAAAGTTAAACCAAGCGCTAAGAATGGTTTCCGGCTCAATACACCCAACAGAAGTGGAATGGCTCTACATACTGAGCAATATAACACCGCCACATATTCGCAGAGAGGAGGCAGCCCTAAGAGAATGCGTCCAAATCGAAACAGACATCGACCTGCCCTAGCGACATGGAAATAGCTCCCCCAGCCATCGTCTAAAATCAAGAAAACCTTTTTGGAGTTTCAACAAAAATAGGAGAAATTTTGACGATCTGAAGACAAGATGGAAGGAGTGGTGGCGAAACACAACTGTAGTAAATAAGTACTTAATTAAAGACCCAACAGAACCGGCTAACGGCCTCGACCTATCTAGCCGATTCTGGCTGAGAATTAACAGATTTAGAACAGGACAGTTGGATGCTGCGCTTTTCTCATGCACAGATGGAATCTTGCGATTGTGAGGAAAACCAAACGATGGATCATATTTTAAGCCATTGCCCCAGTCGCCGCTTCTCCGGAAGCTTAGAGAACTTGCACAGAACATCAGACGAAGCAACCGCGTGGACTAACAGCCTAGATGTAAATGTGTAACAGTCAGGATTTGTTTGTTTTTTTTTCTGTTTTTCTTTGTATTTCGGAATGTATAAAATGATATCTCCGGCTTTACTATTGTACTGCGAAAAATTGTAGTGCTCAAAAACATTTAGTAAGATAAATTGTTATATTTCTTAAAGCCATTTGAATAAATAAATAAATAGTTAATTGTGAACCGTAATATGAAATTAAATCAGTTTTCATTCAATCAGAACCAAATAACAAGTTTTTCTGGAGCCACACAGTAATGAATTTGTGTAACCTATTGGACCTGAAATAAAATAAAATAGTATATTACATCACAAGGAGCTAAAACGGTCCATTAAGACCCAGGTGATAAAAAGGTCAAATCCGAGGGCGGAGCGCAGTGAAATGGCAACGTTAGTTTAGTAAAACAGCTCATAAAGTCGGAGGTAATGGGTGCATTTTTCAATGTACAATAATCATCTCGTAGGTATTAACGGTTCGCGGACTAGGTATCTCAACACTGACCCGGCTCACATATTAACATATCTGCATTGAACCAACTAATCCGATTGATCCGAAGCGATATTCTGCGACATATTATGCGCATTTGCAGAGTGATCAAAAAGAGAGTTTTCAATTTATAGTGTAGAGATAACAAATAATTGAATCGAAATTAGATGCGTTTCGTAAAATAGACAAATCAATTTATAAAAAGTTTTCTTATAAATTATCTTTCTAATTTAGACGTCAGTTTTTATCTCTCGAGAATATATTTCGTTCGATGGTTGGATCAATTTTTTTCATTTCATTTTTGAAAAAAAAAACAACAAAATACAACAACAACACATTACCCAAATATTTAAATGATTGGTTTTTTAAGGATGGTTGAACCCATGTCAGTAGCCCAATTTGTGAAGATTCAATTTTTGAAATGAAACCGGCAATTTTCTATGGTTCGGGTAAGATATACCTCAATTATAATTTGTTTGATTGTTTGAGGTGGATTATGTTATTTAATTTGGTGGCAGTGCACCACATTCACATATTATACTTAGGATGATAGACACAAAATCGTTTGTTTGTTGCATAAAAAAAGGTAGAACGAAACTAATTTTGTTCAAAATAAATTTATTAACAAAGTTATTATTGTTTTTGTGGGAGGATTAGTTGTTATTATGTGCGGGTATCATAAAAATTAATTTTATTTTACGAAAATTAATAAGTCATGGAGCTGCTTTTTTCATTTTAATGAATTTGGTACTTTAAATGGAAAAAATAAAGGACCGCTGATGTAAAACTCGATTTTCTATTAGAGAGCCAAAAAACGGAAGAGAATATTTTATGACAACACAAACACATAGATTGAAACTATATATGCCTGAAGACACATATACCCACATTTCAAAATTATATTGGGCAAAATTATATTATTGATGTAAGACTAGAGGTGAGCGGGTTGCCCGAATGTATGAAAAAACCCAACCCGAACCCGAAACAATATTATCGGGTTGACGGGTTAAAGGTTTTTTCGGGTCGGGTCAGGTCTTTGTAATTATTTGACAAAAACACGGTAATTTTTTTCCCCGTATAAAAATTCAACCTGTGCGATGCAGGTTATCGGGTTTTTCAAAATTGAATCGGGTCGGGATCGGGACGGGTCGGGTTTCTGTTTACACGGATTGCCGGGTTAACGGGTTTTTGAAAATTGAATCGGGTCGGATTTCAGTTTGTTGGGGCTACCGGGCTATCAGATTTTTGGAAATAGAATAGGGCCGGGTTCGGGTCGGGTTGGGTTTCTAAAAAAGGAAGGCCGACTCGCTCACCTCTATATAAGACTAATGTAGTTTTGTGTATGTTTTATGGAAAATTCATGGATAATTAATGTAAAATTTATGTTGATCATGTAAAAAAGATGTAGAAAAGATGGATAATTAATGTAACAACGATGGAACTTGCTATATTATTTTTCCATCATTTTTACATTCCAAATTGAAAATGTATTCACATCATTTCAACATGATTTACAACACTTTTTCATTATTTACGAAGTGAACGCGGCCAAGTTGATGTACGGCTTCTGGCTGGGAGAAAAGTAAAATGTAAATGTTTAAGTGTTTTAAGTAATTGTTTATTTGCCGGCGAACATAATTATGCTCAGCACTTGGAGTGCAGTGCTTCGCTTTATAGGTGGGCGGGTTGCCCGAAATTCGGAAAAAAACCCGCCCGAGCCCGACCCGTCCCGAACCCGAACTACCTTTCACGCGTTCGAGTTTTCGGGCTTAGAATATGTAAACATTTGAAGAGTTATTTTGTGTAAAAGGTGTAATTAAAATTTACACAGTGATCACTCTGTGATCACTTTGTGATAATACACAACAAAGTGTGTGAGATAAGATGAAATGTTCTTTTGTGATCATTTACTAGATGAATCTAGTTGAGTGTTTTGTTTTTCGGGCTGATGAGACAATAAGTTTTGGAAAATATCTATAGTTTCGCGGCAAATAAAAGTAAGAATCTAGTTGAATGACTTTCAAAGCCAGTACACACATCATGCGCAAAGCATGAAAAAAGTGTGAAAAAAGGAAGAAAAAACCAAGAGAAACTGTTTTTGTCGGTTTTCGGTCGGTCGGATTTTAAATTCGGATCGGGTTCGGTTCGGTTCGGGCTTCCAAAAACGGTAGACCCGCACAATTTTACTTAGCTTGGCATATTAATCAATAAATCGAACATTAAAATCAGAAGATTTGATTTATTAAAGCATGCGTTAAAAACATAAACATAAAAAATAACGTCAACCTACACCGACACGGCAAATGATCAACTGATGGGCTCAAGGATGTTAACAACCAGATTAGTTGTCCTTCACTAGGCATGTCCGAAAAAAAAATGTTTTTTCAAATCGATTCCTTAACCTCACACAAAATATTGTTTGACTTAAAAAACACAAAAAATATTTTTTTTTAATTTTTTGAAAGAAAATTGTCGGGGGTAAAAATCAAAAACTTCATTTTTTCATTTCAAATTTTGCAATTTAAAGAGTCGTCAGCGCAACCTATTTTGCCCAATGTTTCCAAATTTATTTTTCCCTGAAAGGCTCATTCGTTACCTTTCCAATGATACCCCACACGATGAATTTAATGGAGAAATGAGCTTTACACAATTTTTTTTGTGCATGTATGTCATGTGAATTTTCTTCAGAATTTTTCATTTTGAACTTTAAGAAAATTCATGATTACATCCCAGTGGAAAATCGATCGAATAAAACACATTTCTCCATCAAATTCGTCGTGTGGCGTATCGTTGGAAAGGTAATAAATTAGCCTTTCAGGGAAAATTTGGAAACTTTGGGCAAAATACGTGGCGCTGACGACGCTCTTAAGTGCAAAATTTGAATAAAAGAAGTTTTTGATTTTTACCACCGACAATTTTCTTTCAAAAAATTTTAAAAAAAATATTTTTTGTGTTTTTTAGATCAAACAATATTTTGTGTGAGGTTTTAAGGAATCGATTTGAAAAAACTTTTTTTTCGGACATGCCTATCCTTCACACCAATTGGTTCTTGAAGATTTTTTCATCGAATGTTAACAAACCGGCGACTGACCATTTCACCCGAAATCTCCCAGTCAATGATCACAACGTTAAACACATTAATTCAGCGCAACTCGCATCTGGTCGACGTCAACGGTACTAATGTTTCGCTTGGCCATGATTTTCAACTCTTGATGACCCTTGTGATGACCGAACACTTCATTGAAGTCTCCCGATCAATGTTGATCGAACCGACATTGCAAAAACGTATCAAAGGCAGAGATCGATACCTGCTGGTCATATTTACGGTACACATATCCAAGCAATTATTATGACATAGCTTCAAACGGTCTCGCATCCCCAGTCGAATATGGTTGAACATTTCTCCGGAGATCAGTCAGTCATGAAATCCAAGACGTAACACTCGAAATCATGTCAGCTGGTTTTTAATTTAATTTGAATCTTTTTGTAGGCAATACAACACTAGTTGTATTGTGCGTTTGTTTGTATTTTGTGCTCTAAAGCCATTGGAATAAATAAATTATTTAGTTAAATTTTACGTTAATTTTACATTAATGGAAATCTTATGGATAAATGGACGAGTGGGGGTTTTAATGTTCAAATGCGAACTAATGAATGAATGTATGGAATCTGTATACGTAAATGATGCGATTGTGGGGTTATGGAAAAACTTTCAATGCGCCTGGATTGCTTCATCTTCAACGTTTCAAGGTTTCGCCTGCGCTCGCTTCGCTCGCGCCTGTTTTTCAAATCAACTGCTGTTGCTGAGTCAAAATTTCGATTTCGTTGGTTGGCTCTACGGTGTATGGGAGGAACACGAGTGATCTTTTTCTGGTTGTTTAAAAAGCACTTGCTGTCCATTATTATTTCATCAGGCAGGCTAAAACCAGTAGTCTCACGCAAGTGGGAAATACGCTAAAGACGTACGGACGATTTGACTAAGAACTTTTTCAGATTGGGGAACTGCTATTTTGGTTTTTTATTTTTCGTATTTATCATGATAAAATATCGGGCACTGGGTGCTTCAAAATAATGTTAAGCAAACGTTTTCAGTTGACTTCAAATTCAACTCGTAGCTAAAACACACCCATCAGTTGAAAGTGTCCGTCCGTTATCCCTACTGCTTATGGTCATTACAATTTAATGAAATAAAATTAAATTTTAACGCCCCAAAAAATCATTAGACGATAATTAATCAAACAAGTGTCATGAACATCATTAACATATACTACACCTGCAAAGGTTTCTTAGAAGTTAAGATTCAACATGCTCGTGCGTTTAGAATCAATAGAATTCGATCAACACAAAACAAAACATCTACATGGCTCACCTAATCTAAAACACATCGCAACTCATAACTTGTTTCGCTGCAAACCTTACCAACAGCAACATATAAAAGAGCTCAAATGTACACGAAAAATTAAGTTGTTGTTTCTCAAATTGTTATTAATTATGTTTTCACGTCATAAATTTATTCACCATTTTTGGCCACTTAGAGATTTTATCGCAACCAAACACACTAATTGCCCAAAACTGGTGTGCAATAAAAAAAATACATTTTCTAAAAATGAAACACGAAAATTAAAGAAAAATGAATAAATAATCATGATTATGTTTTGACTATTGTATTCCTGGCGTGGTGTGTGGAACATTTCACTGTGTTGATCGTTACATTCTCTCTTAGGTTTTCCGCATTAATTGTAATAAAATGAAGTTGGTTAATAACATGGCCGTTATTCATTTTTTCCTTAGTTGAAAATGCTAAAACATCAGATTTCGTTGTATTGTATGGAAAAATAGTTATTTTCTAGACGAGGGGAGAAAATGATAAATTCCAAGAAGGTTGATTTTGTGGCCAGGGAAGCATGACGGCCTTTTCTAACCTGACAAATCACGAGAAAAATACACTGGAGAGTGTCAACACGTGCTAGTTTTCATAAGTCCAACCTAGAGATGAGCGGGTGGCTTAAAACTTGACTAAAAACCCGACTCAAACCAAAACCGAGTGAATTTAAAAAACAAAACATAACCAAAGACCCGTACGTATCAGAATAGATGCGAACGTATCTTAATATAGTAATAAGCTAACAATCCAACGTTTTATGTTCTTTTATGACTATAAGAATTTCAAAGATCCATAGAAATTACCCAAGGTAATGTCAAAGGCCCTACCAAAGTACACCTCAGACCATTCAAATCTAGAAATGGTTACATCCAAGGATTTTGCTATTTTCCCCTAAAACCCTGAAACACGTGTTCTCTAAAATTGTGTTTTATACAACTTTGCCTTTGGAAGCAAGCTTCTATATTTTACAGTTCTAGAGATATGAGTCATCCCTCCCAATTCTAGAAGTGGTCATTTCCCAGGATTGTGGCATTTTTACCCAAAAACCTGAGGAACGTGTTCTCTAAAATTTTATTCTCTACAACTTTGCCTTTGGAAGCAACTTTGTACCTCTTATAGTTCTAGAGATATGCATCATCCCTCCCAGTTCTAGAAGTGGACATATCCTAGGATTGGGGCATTTTTACCCAAAAACCTGAGACACGCGTTCGCTAAAATTTTATTCTTTACAACTTTGCTTTGGGAAGCAACTTTCTACCTTTTATAGTTCTAGATATATGGACCATCCCTCCCAATTCTAGAAGTCGTCATATCCCAGGATAGAGGCATTTTTACCCAAAACCCTGAAACACGTGTACCCTAAAATTTCATTCTCTACAACTTTGCCTTTGACAGTGAATCTCTATATTGCATAGTTAAGGAAATAAACACGAAGAACTGTTTTCGTATATGGCCAAGAAACTCAATTTCGTCGATTCCATTAGTCCCGGTGCCCCGACCCCTGACCAGATTCAAAATTCCCAATTTTTTCCCAATTTTCTGACATCAAATTTTTCAGTTAACACCAACATGAGCAATTTCTGTGTTATACTTGCTGAGACATTTGCGAAAAAGCTTCTCCGACCCTCGAAAAACCATGTTTTTGGTCACTTCCTCGACCATATCTCCGGAACCACTTGATCGATTTTGCTCATCTTCGAACTTGAATCATGGGAGGCATGTATTTTCCAGGGAAAAAAAGTTTAGGGTGATCGGTTGAGCCGTTTTGAAAAAAAAGTGGAGACGGTTGGACGGATATTTTTTTATTGTTGATTCGTCATATTTAGACGATAATAAATGCATCCCCCCACCTGCCACCTCGATCAACCACATGTTACATTAAAATTGTTTGTAGTAAACCTATAGGACCTTCGCACTTCGTACGGGTCCAATAAAATGTAAAAAAGAGTTCGAGCTCGATTCTATATTTTGCGATGTTTCTTCATTGCATATTTCTAAGGCAGTGATCATCAATTTTAAATTCCGAAACATCTACTGTTTGCATAACACATCCCTTTATAGATTCTCTGAATCAGAATAAATAATTATTGAGTCTAAGTGACAAAATTTGATCTGAAAAAACATCGCAAAGTACTCGGCTGCATAATACAATGCGATGTTTTTTCAGATCAAATTTTGACACTAAGACTCAATAATTATATATTCTGATTCATAGAATCTATAAAGGGATGTGTTATGCAAACAGTAGATGTTTTGGAATTTAATGATCATTGTCTTAGAAATATGCAATGAGAAAACATCGAAAAATATAGAACTGTTAAAATATCTGACACGCTCTTAAGTGAGCTTCAGAAGCATGTTAAAAAAATCTCCTCTCTGCAGACCAATTAACTCGAGAACACTGAAAGCTCGGCGCAATTTTCGCACCTCAATAGAGAAAGGTATTTTTGCATCACAAATTCGAAAAATGTAATTATAATTTAATTTTCTCCCTTTGCGGTTCGTGCACGGCCACAATTTTAACAATTAAACTAATCTGGTAACAATTGCTCTACAATTTTAAAAAGATATCAGAAGTGAACGAAAATACAAATTGCTTTATCTAAGATCAGTAAAAAGTCGTAAAAATACGATGTTTTCACGAAAGTTGTTTTTCTGATTTTCGTCCCTGCGATTTTTGCAAACTTTTCAGTTGAAAGTAGAAGATAGGTTTCTAGTTGAGGGGAAATTAAACATGAATTACCACGTATTACGTTGAAAAACGGCAAGGCAAGGAGTTAGAGATAGAGGAAAAGGCTAATTTGTGAGACGGCCGACCAATACAATTCGTAGTTTTAGGCCAAACCATAGGTTCACTGGCTGCCGGGCACATTTTGCATTGAAATATGGCCGATTACTGGTGCTGGCCGGAGACTACTACATGGCCAATAACTGATGCATTTACCCTACGATACACTAAATAGCCTTCTCATAATATTTGCAAACTCACCTGGAAAGCTGTACATTTGCCAGGAAATGTATGGTCTCCAGTTAAATATATTAACTGGGAAACTGTAAAACTTGTGAAAGTCTTGCTTCTTGCTTCTCAGATTAGGTCAGATTTTTTTTGGTTTCGTGCGCTTTGTGTAAAATTGATGCAATTGCCCTGTCGAAAGGACGAATGTGTATGTTGCCTCAAGCGCTTGGCTTTGGTGTTGCTGTTGTATCTATTCATTTGAAGTATTTATCTACATCTGATTTAATGTGAATTGAATTTCCAACACTCACGTAGAGATTTACGCACAAGATCTTTTCAAATAGTTGCGTCTAATGAATTAATTCATCAATTTTAATTAATGAACCAGCCAATAGAAATCACATCAATTTATGATACTTGAGGTCACAATAACTCAACTCAACAGAAACGAAGAGAAAAAAAAAATAATTTAAAATTAAAAAATAACAGCGAAAGATAATAATCATGTAACATAATGATGATGTTGTTAAATCTGGGAATAAGTTTGTAATATTCGGTGTTTTGGTCACTATGTAGTTATATACATATTTATGTAATGTGTAATAAATGCGAAAGCTCAGCGTGATACTGAAGGTGTGAAACCCTGCTGGGTCGAAGTTAATAGGCCGAAAAAAATATATAAACTGAATAAAAATCGTGTATAATGCACCTTTCTTTGACTGGGAACCGACAGCAGTCTCTGTTAATGTGTATCTGAATATCATCGAATATTATTTTTTTCAGATGTTTTTATGCATTTTCAAATACATTCGATCCCATATATACATAAGGAAAACGTCACTTTTCAAATTAATAAGTTAATGATATCGGTGCATACAGTGCAGGGTATCATGATATTTATTGCAATGATGACTCTTTTAGGTGTAATTTATTTGTTTAATTTCGGTCTTGATGAGATACTCCAGTAAATCATATCTGTTATTTTTACCTAATGATGAAAGCTATGCGAGGAAATTATTTGAATAAAAAAAGAGGATGGAGACTTTTTAGTGGAAGAGGTCGTCAAAGTTAGGCTGACCTAAAGATACCCATCTAGAAACCTTATTCTGACTATTGTCCAAAAATTTTATCTGTTGAAAAACTGTACATTAGTGCGGTTTGCAGATTTATGTTTTCTTCCAGAGGCTTTGGTGAAATTGGTGAATTTTGAATTTAATCTTTGAGGATACAGTACTGGTTTTACTTCTTGTATGAAGGGAACTGGTTTCCTTTGTGCAGTGGAACTGTTATTGTATCCATGATATGAAACGACATGTAAGTTTGTGATGGTCTGTTCAAGAGATAATTCCTTGACCATGTTTGTGTACCCTATTCTGGCACCACGACTTCTACCCTTTGACTGATTTTTTTTTATTGAGAAGCAGCCGTTTTACCGTAGTAAAACACGCACGGGTGCCGCCGTTTGGGCCCATTGTGCTGGTGGTTGTCGTCTGGTCTCTCTAATTGTGCTCAGTGAGCTCACTAGTTTTGAGTAAGAATGTGCTGTTCCCATCATTGGTTCTGCCCTAATCGTTACTTTTCTCGCTCCTTGTTTCGCTAACTCGTCTGCCTTTACGTTCCCCTCGGTGTTATGCCCTGGTACCCAAATGAGTTCAGTTTCTTTAAAAGAGGCCGTGTGATTCGTTGTTTCCCAACACTCCAATGTTAGTGCTGAGTTGAAGCTATATGATGACAGGGCTTTGATCGCTTCTAGATGTATCGTGCAGATGTATGTCTTTTGTTCATCTATTCCTTCGTCTAAGATAGAGCAGCATCCTTCAATGATTGCTCTCACCTCCGCCAAGAAAATGGATGAGCATCTACCCAGTGAGATAGATTTTCCGATTTTTGGGTTGTTGCAATATCCTCTTGCTCCTGCTGAAGCGTTGATTACCGAACCGTCTGTGCTGTGCCTTCCGATATTAGGTTATTCTGTCGCCATTCCTCCCTAGTAGGAATTTTTAAATTAAATTGCCTATCGAATTTGTGTTTCGTTACTAACTTGTCTGAAGCCATCGCTAGTGATGGTTCATTCTTTAGAGCTGAAAACCAGATGACTGAGTGATCAGTTTCCCTGATACTCTGCTGCCTGGTTATTCTGCTGAAGGTATTTATAGCTTCCGTTTCTATGAAGATGTGTAGTGGAGCGAAGCCCACAATTGCATCCATTGCTGCTGTTGGGGCCGATTTCCACGAACCTGTTACGGCCCTGCAAGCTATTCTCTGGAATTTTCCCAGCTTGGTCTGACTGCTGTATAGATCCAGTGCATTACTTTGGGGGACAGTCCCCAAGACTTCCCGTATGCTTTTCTGCGTTGCCATAGAGCAATAGTTGCTTTTTGTAATCGCTAGTTTAGGTTGTCCATCCACGGCGTCTTGCTGTCTAAAATGATCCCAAGGTATTTTACCATTGGGACATGTAAAATTGGTGTCCCATTAATCAATGGAATTTTTATGCCCTCAATTTTTTGTTTCCTTGTGAATAAGACCATCTTTGTTTTAATGGGATTTACCGAAAGTTCGTTCTCTCCGCACCAGCTACTGATTATGTTCAGTGCCTTTTAGAGTAGTGACATTTGCAAATTGTTCTCTAAGTAGGATAGCAAGATCGTCGGAAAATACTTCCGGAGGTATTTTCTCAGATCTCTACAGCCCAAAACATGTGTTTATAAAAAAAAAATTGTTCTCTACGATTTTTTCAGGACAGTCCAAGGAATCGATAGACCCAATATGGGGAGGATCAGAGATGTGATGTATTTGACCTCCATACAACTTGGTCGAAGTATTGGCAAATTCACTCTCAAAAATTTCCTAGACACTAATAAGTTAAACCTGAATGTCAGCAAAACTAAGGCAATGCACTTTAGAACACATTGTGGATCTCAAACGGGTGGTATTACCCTGCTTAAAGGTGCACTAATTGATGCGGTCAAAGTGTACAAGTACCTTGGCCTTATTCTAGATGACAAGCTTTACTGAGTCGCTCATATCTCGAAAATGTGTAGCAATAGCAAAATGGCTTCAGTATGTGGAGTTATGTGCTAGCTTAAGAGACTGTTGCCAAGGTCAGTGCTACTGAAGATATATTTTGCATTGGCGCACTCGTTTCTCACATACCTGCCAGCGGCTTGGGGAACTGAATCTAAAACTGCTCTCAGGCAGCTTCAAGTCATGCAAATGAAATGCTTAAAACACGTAGGAAAACTTGCTATTCGTTACCCTACCAAAGATCTTTTAAGATTACACTTCCCCACCATTCTCAATGTCGACAGTATTGTACACTTTGGCGTGTGCACTTACGTATATTAGGCTGTTAATAAACTCTTCCACAGCACTCTTCTCTTTGCACGTACACAGCACAATTACCAAACGCGCAACAGAATCGACCTTAGGACAAAATCGTCTAAAACCAGACTTGGGTCGAAAGAAGTGAGCGCCTATGGCAGTGCACTGTATAACTCCTTGCCTAGCGAAATTAGACAAGCTCCAGCCCGCCGATTCAGACTAGCACTCAAGGACTTATTGCTTCAAAGCCAATCTAAGTAGTCGTAAAGTGACTTTAGTCTTCCATTTCCCCCTTACCTCCCATACCCTCTCACGACCACTACCCTTTACTTCCCCACTTCCACCAGCCATATAATTACAGCTAAATAAAGCTACATAAAGTATCAATCAAACAAACCTAGCTCCTGTCTGCTGTAGTTCTAACCGAGGGAGGTATGAACGGACGGTGTCTAGCGGAAGATGGTTTTAGAGGATGGAAACTATTAGTTGAATTCCTAGACTTACTTCGAACGAAGGTGAAAACAATACCGCCAGGTTGGAAAGATCAGGTGGTGGGCAAACAGCTACGCAACAGAAATTAATTGACTAAAACGCGAGGACAGTTTGTCCCTTCCTCTTACACTTACCTGCAGAACCTCTACAGGGAAAGCGACAAGCATTGCACTTTATAAGATCTTGCTCACTGGAACTGGTAGATCCCTTTCACGCTCGCACATAAGAACCATGTGCCTTGCTAGACATTTACATAGACAAATATTGTGAAATATTTTATCTAATTTATACGCTTTACAACTGCAAGTTCTCTCAACAACAGATGAACACAAAATTCAATTAATAAACACACCTATAAACTGATCGAAATGTAACGAAAAAGTCTCATCTCGCAGCCATGCGCAAATAATTATGAAATTATGAAATTTCTTTAATTAAAACATCAAATGGCTAACAATAAATCACAATTCTTGTAATTTCGGTTTCATTTGATCGTGAGCGGTTTTGATGCAGAGCATGATAAATTTTCTTTTGTTTTTTTTTTAATTTTATTGAGATATTTGAAGCAAGTTTGTTTAGTCAAGTTGTAAAATTTAAATTAGGGCTCTGTTTCAATTAGTCACTAACAATGCACAACACATGTTATTTGCGAACAACTATACTTACGTATGCAACAGATGTTAAAATCAGCTGAGTCATAGGACGATGTTGTTTTTTAATTTCAGAATTTTTAACATGTTGTAATGCTGCGCGGAAAATTTCGTTCTAAAGCAGTGGCAAAAGAGAAAAAACACAATATTGGGAAACGAAAGAGGAAGGTAAAAAAGTAGAGAGTGGCAATAATGCAGATATCATACCATTGTTGAGAAGTATGTTGAGTTGTAGTAGTAGTGCCTTGTAAATGAGTAAGACGATACGAACATGAAAGACATGACTTGATATTCAAATACCTTGGGATTTAGTTTAATGCGCTAGTCGTTAGAGAAAAGATCAAGGATAAATTTGAGCCTTTACTCGATAAAATCGGCTGAAAAATTTTTGTGAGCTTTAGCCGCCATTTTGTATTAGCGCCGCGGCGGCGGCTTGTGAGCTTGAATATAACAAAAAAACTTATCTATATGGACCAAACTATCGGAAATGCAATAAAATCAATTTCCGCACGTAAAGTGAGATTGAGGCGGCCTTTTTCGAGCACAGTGAAACCGGCTACATATATATTAGACCCATACAATGGACGCCATTTTGTTTTTTTAATGGGAAGCAAATACTTACTTATAGCGACATCCTTCCTGATTCCAGAAAGCCCCTACACATCAAAATCGGTTGAAAAATGGGGGAGAAATAAGTAAAATGACGGGGTCGGACATTATAATGACTATGAGCGCCATCTACAAGTTTTCTTATGAGTTAGTATTTTTAGACGTTAGAGAAAAGATCAAGGATTATTCTGAGCCCTTACTCGATAAAATCGGTTGAAAAATGGATTTTTGTGAGTGATTTCTAGTTTTAGCCGCCATCTTGGATTGAAAACATCGGAAAAGCTCTTATCTCGAGGGTACTTTCTATCAGGAAATGCAATAACATCAATTTCGGCACGCAAAGCGAGCAAACCGACACAGTGGAACCCACTATAGTGTTCCGCTCAAGGACATATTATAAATATAGACTGGCAGTCTTTGACAAAAAATTAACACAAATCGAAGCAAAAGTGAAATGCGAAATGCTTAGTAGTGTTGGTAAATTACGTAAAATTTATGTGGATTACGTATTTTCAGCAGAACGAATCAGCGTGAATTGTGCATTTGTTGGTGTGCGATGCATACTACACTCAAATTACGTATTTTCATTTTTGTATCAGGTGATGGTGACGTAAGCCCAGTTTATACATTATTATGTCATTGGTTCTGCTCTTATAGAAAAACAAATGCGTGCTTCGTAAGGGGTCGTGCACATATGACGTTACACTTGCTATAAAATCCAAAAAGTCAATAGCTGCAAACTGGTCAGAGATTTTGCTGCTCAAACACACCACCTATTTGTGGAGTAGCCAGAGTGCTATAAACAAAGTTTGCTGTTCTGACTGAGCTATGACCGTTTTATGGATACTAATTTTTTATAGCAAGTGTGACGTCATATGTGCACGACCACTAAGTGGTCAATGCTAATGGCTCAAAATTTGTTGATACGAAAAGCACAAGACGTCTTTAGTAAAGAAATTAAATTTGAATCATTTCCAAGTGTTATCATGAATAGGAATAATTTCTAATGAATTCCACCGATGATATCAACGTAAATATTTGACAACAAATAATGGAAAATATTCAATTTCCATTTGATGTGTGTGTAGTAACATACACCTATTTCGATTTATCCAGCTAATCCAACACACAAGATGCTGACTAATATCTTATAATAATTCAGATTAAAGAAATTATTTAATAAATTTTTTATTTCACTTGAACAAACTGCAGTCTTGACGACAATTTGAAAATTTTGCCATATGCAAAGTCTGAATTTTGTAATGAAATAAATAAAACTAATATTTTTTGTCATGCCGTACACTGGTTATGTTGTCTTAGCTGGCTATTGGAATGTGTGAATAGGTTGTAAGGATAAGTTGTTTTTATCTGAGTATAAAAGACCCTAGAAGAAACACCAAATTCAGTAGAATTCAGTTGATATTCAGTGAGTTCAATTGATTTAATTTGAATAAAAAATGTTTCGCCTTTTGTGTTTCGGGATGACTGTCCTAGCAACGGTGGTTGTTGCTGGCAAAACTTTTGTTCCCATCAAAATCCTTTACGCAGCTGTTCCATTTTTTCCGAGTGTAGATTTCTGCAATAGAGTTTGCTACTCGAGTTATAAAATGCTACCGAATAACGTACGATTCGTTACCTTCGGTGGAAAACTCAATCCTGGCGAGACTCCAAGTAATTTTAAGACAAGAGAATATTATACATTCGTATAAAGATTTCAGCATTTTTTTTAATTCTTAGAGCAATTGGGCGACTGCATCAAAATATACATTGATCAAACCAATTGGTTGAAAGGTGCTACCACTGAAATTACTTCAGATGGTGAAAATGCAACGTTGGAAATAACTGGAACGCCAGATCCTACTTACGATCCAAATGCCACACCTGATTCTTCCTTCGATACGCCATTAGAGTTAACTGGTGAAATTTTCAACGCTTTTCCCGATGCTGACTTGGCTGGTTGTAGATGTGATCTTTCCTCACACAAAGATCCATGTGGCTGTGTTCATTGCGTAGGCAAATGTACCAAATATCCAAACGATAACAGAACACCCGATCAGGTTCTTGAAGATGCATTCAACTACTTTAATCAAGTCGGCTTGGTAGAAAGGTGTCACAAACACAGCAGTCTACTTGATGATGGTCGTGTCTTCATAGAATTCGTTGGTAATTCAATTCCAGATGAAGATGGAAATATCTGCGCACCACAGTAAAAAATAAAATGTCATATATCACATCAATCGAGGAGTTTTTGTTCAATTTCCACATGTTCCGTACCTCATTCCCAATTAACCAAATTCTTCCGACGAAGGTCGTACGGACATTGAACAAAATAAGATTTTGAAAGCTTTCATTGTTCTTTGTCCGAACGAATTTCCGCGGACGAATTTTGTTAATAGGTATTAGTCGTACATGTTTTTCCTAACAAAGAATATGATTCGTCATAGGAAACGTTCTGTGTCCTAAAACCGCAATCTCAGGGCTGTACGTCACACATACAGAGAAATGTTAAGTTGGCCCCACTGCACCAGAAAGAAGCGGTCGAGGGACTAACAACTCGATAAAATTGTGTCCCACTCAATTCCAGTTCCTTTTATTTCCCCTGAAGACAATTGAGTCGATTGTCAGTTCTAGTATGGATTTCCATGTCATTCTGCCTCCTATTTGATCGATTGTAGTGAATTGCATGTATTTACCCTCCCATATAACCCAACTGTCATTCAACAACCCACTTTTTTTGGTTCAGTGATGCCAACTTATCATTTCTTTGTGCACATGAGGGAAATCACACACAAATTGAAACTAGGCTCAACTCTTTATTATGTCAAGAGGTATTCCCTGGATCAGTTGAATATAACTGGTTTTCATTCTCCTTGAACACTCAATGCTTTAGTAGCATTTCACTTGACAGTTCTTGACAGTTAAGAGCTCTAGGTATGTAAAAAAAGTTTTCTTATTTATTTAGATCGAGAGTAAGATATCGAATCTCGAAACATTTTCAGATTTATTATTTGATGTTCATTTATTACCCAGCTCCAAAGTCAATGCTTTCCAGCGATCGATGCCGCTTCATTCGATTCATCTCTCTATTACCAAACAAATTAAATTGTATGAAATTTAATAAATAATTCTCTTTGTGTAGCGTATTGATGCGCCGATTACAATGCTCAGGTAATTAACAATGCTGTAAAAGATCCGTCAGTTTATAAAAATGAGAAAATTAAAATGTTTTTAATATTTTCCACTTTGTGTCTAGTGTACACTTAATCCGAATGAAACGAAACATAATAATGTTTCTATTTTCGACAATTGTCTGTTTATTAATCAAAATATTTTGTTGTTTGTGGTGATCGTTTATTTTTTGTTGCTTTTATTCGTCTTTCCAATATTTGTTGTCATACATTTAATTCAACTTTTATTCACACATCATTGTTGCATGCTTTGGATTGAAATTTTTTTTTCTCATGATTATTCACAGCATCGACTGTGTACGTTATTTCAGGAATTTTTTTTTATTAAATTTGTATTAGCAGGCTTCTGGGACGTTTCTTATCTTTTATCTACTTGTTTTTTCTCATAAATTACATTGAGTGTAAGTTGAAAGTTCAAGGACACATTTTTCGAAGCTCACTAACATATAAGATTTATGTTTGCACCTTTCATGAAATTTCTCTTATGTTGGGGAAAACCCACACCTTCCTTCGCACTCCGACATCATTTTAAACTTGGATGGTAAAACCCCAAAGTGGAATTGAGGCAAAATCCAAGTTTCATGGGCGAAGTGGGGGAGGGGACAAGAGGAAGTGGTAATGATAGGGGACCACCCCCACATCAATAATCAGTAGTTATTAGGCGGCGGTCCCTCAAGGGGGGATGGGGAGTACGTTCAAAGTTGGAAAAATTTTTTGTTTTTTTTTGCATTTTTCTACTGATTAGTAGAGGGAATGAGGTTGAAGGAAAGGTGGGGGAGGACGTGGAGGGTATTAGGCGCTTTAAATAGCTGAAAAAACCAAGTTTGTACGCTGTAAAAAGCACAAAGGAAAGAATTTGTGCGCTTTAAAGTGAAAGTTGAACGGTTTCCTTAGCATTCGCTGAACGTACATAAACGTTGTGTACATTCACCCAGGAACGCCGTGTGGAGGCTGCTAATGTGCTCCCCTTGGCCCTGAAAAGGGCCGTATTACGGTGGTGACCCTCCGGTTCGTCACTCCCGGAGTATTTTACGACTCCAAACACCCCGTAATACTGTTACTGTCGTTTCAAAGGAAAGAATTTGTGCGCTTTAAAGTGAATGTACACAAATTTATTTTACGAAAATTAAGTTTTGCGTGATGTGTGGCGTGCGAAATATGAAAGCGCAGAAAAATTATTACGTTGGAAGGGAAGAAGAGACGAGGATTTGCGTCACGTTTCCCTTTTAAAAAGGGTTTTTGTTGTGATATCAGTAGTTTTGGAAGAAAAGAAAGAACAAATTTTGGAGAAAAAATTTACGGCAAAAAAAATTTTCAGCGAAAAAAACTTTCAGCGAAAAAAAATTTTCAGAGAAAAGAATTTCAGCGCAAAAAAATTTTCAGCGAAAAACTTCCGGCCGAAAAAAATTTTCACCAGCCACCAAAAAACATTTCCGGACAAAAAAAAATTTTCAGGAAAAAAACTCTGGGCGAAAAATTTTTTTTTAGGGAAAAAAGATTTTTCAGCGAAAACAAATATCGGCCAACAAAAAAATTTCTGCGAAAAACACTCCGACCAAAAAAATTTTTTGCAAAAAAAAAATTTAGCGAAAAAAAATTTGGCGAAAAAAAAAAATTTTCTGCGAAACAAAAAAATTCACCGCAAAAAATGTTCAGCAAACAAAAATTTTTTCGCCGAACTTTCCGCCGAACAAAAAAATTTTTACAGCGAAAAAAAAATTTGAACGAAAAAAAATTTTCGGCGACCAACAAATTTGGCGAAAAATAATTTTCAGCGAAAAAAAACTTTCAGCGGAAAAAAAAAGTTTCACCGAAAAAAATTTTCACCATAAAAAACTTTCCGGCGAAAAAAATTTTAGAAATATTTCGGGCGATTTTCTCAGAAATACATCAAAATTTAGCGTTAATTTAGAAATGTGGCATAGATTCGTCGCTTTTATAACAGACATGTTTCTATCCATTCTATATTTTAACAATCCACGACAAAAAGTTTGGCTGATTGGGACGTTTACGGCTCTTCAGTACACCTTTGTCGCAAGACCATGTGTATATCAGCGCGATCATATATTGAGTGAGTAATCACCTCGAATATGCGGCCTTATATACCAGTACTTCCAAATGTTACCATAACATCGGATCTCCTAAGTCAAAGATTTTCTCTTTGAATAAACGAGGTGTATCTCCATATAGACGAAAAACCATCTGCTTTCGTATATGGCCAAGAAACTCAATTTCGTCCTTTAGTTTAGTCCCAGTGCCCAGACGACTGACCCGATTTCGGTTATGTGGTTATGTGAGATCAAAATGTATAATTTCCGTGCTATACTTACTGAGATAATTGCGAAAAAGTTTCATCGACCTTCGAAACTCATGTTTTTGGTCACTTTTTCGACCATATCTCCGGAACCACTTGACAGATTTTGCTCATCTTCGAACTTGAATCAAGGGAAAGATATGTACCTTTCAGGGAGAAAAAATCAGGGTGAAAAGTGAAGACGGTCGGACAGACACACACACGGACATTTTCTCATTGCTGATTCGTCATATTTAGACGATAATAAATGTATCCCCCCAACCCCCACCTCGATCTACCCCATGTTACAATAAAATTGTTTGTAGTAAACGTATAGGACCTTTTTACTTCGTATGGGTCCAACAATTGAGAGGGATTTAATTTATGACAGACATACAGAAACCCAGATAAGTGAATTGAGAATTTCTTTCGAAAATGTCATTGTTTGAACAATAGAATAAAGTGGAATTGGTA
>WJQU01003258.1:0-25000 GCA_029228625.1 Pseudolycoriella hygida
GACGATTGGCTCGGTATTTATAGGTGTTTGATGTGTACCAATAGCGAAATGTTGAAGGAAACTATACCCTATCTTCACAGATTGAAGTGCTGATAATGTCATTTTTCTTGTGATTTTAGAAAGATTGATTGCTCACTTCTTCTACTCGAGTGTTTGTTTTTCCCCTGTGCATTTCACTTGATCACATCGGTTTATTTTTAAGTAATTTGAGATTTTGACGAACACATTAATCAGGTAAACACTGTACGTTAATTGACTTTTTCCGTGAAGATAATTTAACAGCATGTACAATCTTTCGAATCGTCAAGAGCACTCAATGCAATTTGTGCAATAGTTTTTTTGCTTACAAATGGTTATTTGTCGCTTTTGCCAAATTTGGCGTCATGTACGTTTGATTTTTAAGAATTATGCGCACAACTGTTGCTAGAAAAGATAGCTTGAAATTTAAGTTGAAGATTGTGGAAAATTCCACGGAATTATTATAGCTATTAAGTAACTTTATTTTCTGATAAAATGGTTTGTTGAATTCATGTCCAAATCCGGACAACCAAAAATCCAAATGCCCAAAAATCCGGATTGTGTTGTTTAATGCAGTGGTGATTAGGATTTTTTATTTGTGCGGTTTTTTTGGGGGTCTGGCTTATTTGTCATCCGGATTTTTCTGGAAGTATGAGCAGAGTGAAATTATATTTATTTCGTAAGGTGCAATAGCTTCCTAACATAGCTATCAATCCGGATGAATTCGCGGAGTCTTCAAGAAGGAAGACCGAAAGATAGCAAAATCTTCTTTCTTGCTTGTGCAAACACTTTACTCTAAGGGGAATTTCTTAATACAATGGAACCTAGTGAGGGAAAAATCCTCACTTCGTCTAAATAAATATGGCGACGTAATGAGCCTTTTGGGCCATAGGGTAGGAAAACTTACTAAAGCATCATGCGATAGCAGGAATAATATTCCGTTTCGCTTTCGGGGAAGGACATTACGGGTGGAATTGATCCCAATGTGTTTAAGTATATTAGCAAGACGGACTCATTCCACTGAGATGGCTTCCGCTGAATGCGATCACATTAGTTGGGGAATCGAACTGCTGGTGCTCCGATCTCAGCGACCCTACACACATTCCTGTTCCAGGCTCACTTCCATTATGAACAATTCAGGCGATAATAGCAGCGACTTAGCTTCAAAGTGTGGTGATTCATTGGATCTTTCGATTGTTTTACTGATAAGGAGCAGGACAGAGAAATCTCAGTAATGAGGATGATGACATCAACGTTACTATTAAAGCTGTCATCAAACCCTCCATCGAGTCAACTCGGTCACCGCCCATTTCATCTGTGATGGAAGTACCTGATAGATCCTTTGGATCACCAAGAACAGCCACTTTTACACAGTTGCGGACAAGGTTGTTGTCCTTCACCAGTCCCCACCGGTCATCTACGTCTAGTTTGCATTCCTACCAGAAATGACTTCATGTTCAATGCTGTTGCAAAATCTAAGAATAACCTAAACTCTGAATAGTGGCGGATAGTTACAAAGGACAGTCAACACAACACTGATCATGCGAATGGATAAGAAGTCTTATGAAATGATCGAGGCACAAGGAAAAAGGATAAACTGGATTCTAGTGCCGGTGAGTGTGGCTCTTGAAATTCAAAGAACGAAAACCAAAAATGGCGAGCAACCATTCTATGCGAATCCAGTTTCTGGTGCACCATCCGCTTTAGAGGTCAAAAATCTTTTAGTGATGGATTCAAAAAAAAAAAGATGGACCCAATACGCGCGGTTTTCAATCTGATTTATTAATCGTATGGTTTTTACTAACAGTTTTGATAACAAATTAATACAGAATGTTTTTCATTACTCCATACAGTAGTGTACATCATAAAAATAGAGTTGATTATTGAGTTCCTCACGACACTGACAGAACAATGACAAGAACGCCAATGACTGACTTCGAATGATTGTTGTGATCGAAGGAATGGCCAATAATATTCTGTAATTTGTCGTATCGCTCAAAATTGTTATCGCTGTGAGGTTCACGTGTCTCACGGGAACAGGTACAGCGACCAAAGTAGTAGCATTTTGTGGTTCATCTTCGAAATCCCGTAATACAAAATTTGAAAGATGAGCGTTATCAGACTGGGCCGGCGGGGGGCTGCTACTATCCAGTCAGGCAACCTTTAAATTGAAATTCGTTTGTCCAGAAATATTTTCCACAATATTTCTTGGGTTGATGTTCGTAGGCTGCCCTTTGCGATCCAATACATTAATTTTGATTGTCGTCCTCAACCAAAAATGAGGTTATGTGGTAAATAGGTCTTCCGTAAAAGCCGCAATTCAATGTATGCGTCGATATTATAAAAATCTTCATTAGATCCAGTTCCGGGACGTCTAGTTTTATAAGAACATTTACTTTATAATCAAAACAATTCACTTGTTTTCGTCAAATATTAAAAAAAAAATTGTAGACGAAAACTCACGCAGCACAATTCGTTTCGACTTGTCACTTGTCGCTGATTATACCAGTACTGTCTTTATAATTGCACAAATTAACCTGCTCCACAGCAAGAAAGCCACATACACTTATTGTTATGACTTGAGAAGGGAGCAGACAGATATTCATATAAGAACCATGGATTCGAGGTAGTAAAATCCACGGTTTCGGCCAACTCTTAAATCGTTTTTTGTAGGGCCTAAGGCAGCAGTTCACATTTCACCGGATATTAACGCATTGATTCTAAACTAACTTACCGACGATGACCTTGTGACAGTTAGAATCTGTAGAGATCAGAGGGACGGAGGTGAGTTTTTAGCCTGCTCGGTTTATCTGCCGTATAACTCTTCGCTCCCACCTCCGGGTCCGATGCTAGAAATGGCAGTAAAATTTAGAGACCAAACGGATTCCTATACTGATCGGCACAGACTCTAACTCTCACCACACGATCTGTCTGGCATAAATCGCATTGGGAAGAACTCGTATAATATCTGCTTTTCAATCATCTGTTGGTACTGAACAAAGGTTCAAAGAAAACTTTTGTGAATGCAGCTACGAATGAGAAGCTCGATGTCACTTTAGCAATGAGAGATTTAGCGATTGCATTGCTTCGTGGAGAGTAACGGACGAAGGAAACCTCGGACCACAAGTTGATTAATGTCAACCTAATGGAAAATTGGAACGTATACAGGCGTAATCTAGAGGAGAGTTCAAAGGAAGTTGTCCACTTAGATAGGTACTCGACCGACGACGACAGGGGAACTCGAAGGGGCTATTATAAATGAATGCACTTCCTCCATGGTATTTGCTTATGAATCCGCTTGCCCCACAAGCCATTATATGAGAGCTCGATATGGAGTAACGATCTTGATGACTGAGAAAACAATTAAGGAAAGCAGTTAAACCTAACGCGCGCCAGAAGGAAAACAAAGAGAAGAAAAGGTACCGCCTTCTGAAATCCGCACAAACAGAAATCCAGATGGATACTAACCACCACTAAACAAAAAAATCCGGATTTTTGGTCATCTAGATTTTTGGTTGTCTGGAATATTGCGTCCGGATTTTTGGTGTAGGCCAATTAAGTGTAATTGTCAGTCAAAAGTCCCACTCCTTTACATTCGTTTAGTGGTGGTGACAATTTGGAAGCCAAATTTGGCATAAGGGACTCTTAAGTATTTGTAAACAAACAAGCTATTGCACAAATTGCATTGAGTGCTCTTGACGATGCGAAAGATTGTACATGCTGTTTAATTATCTTCACGGAAAAAGTCTATTAACGTACAGTGTTTACCTGATTAATGTGTTCGTCAAAATCTCAAAATACTTAAAAATAAACCGATGTGATCAAGTGAAAATGCACAGGGGAAAAACAAACACTCGAGTAGAACAAGTGAGTAATCAATCTCTCTCAAACTACAAGTGACATTATCAGCACTTCAATCTGTGAAGATAGGGTATAGTTTCCTTCAACATTTCGCTGTTGGTACACATCAAACACCTATAAATACCGAGTCAATCGTCAATCTTTCACAGAAGAAGTTTTCACTCACAGAAACAGAGAAAGCGAAATTTTAAAAATATATCAAAATGAAGTTCATTGTCATCTTGAGTTTAGCACTGGTGCTAGTTCTATGTAAGTGTGAAGTACATTCCATCGTATTATTGTAGTTCACAAATGTTTCAAATTTATTTTCAGGCTGGTCTGACACGACATCGGGATGCTCTTTACCGGAATGTTGTCAATCACTCACTCCCCCGTGGGCTGTTGATCGCTGCAGGAATTTGTGGCCAACCCGGTCAGTTTGCAGAGCATGGTTTGAAGCAGGTTGCAATCAAGTGAGGTGCGAGTGTTGGAATCCTGCTGGTACATCTTGTACTAGCGAAAACTGTCGCTCTTGAAATCTGAAATGAATTGTAACACAGCAATCATCAATTTGTATAATAAATTCGGTATTTGAGTAATTTTGAGCCTCTGCATTACGTCATTGCATGTCTTAGGCACTTTTGATTTCGTGATAGTGGAGGGGTACTGCTTCGAGTCACAATTTTACAATTGTGTGAAGTGAAGGACAACAAAAATTGCATTTGATTTTCTGGTCTCATCTCAATGACTGAGATGTGTAATGACAAATGACATTTGCTACCACCTTGGCTACCACGGTCCGGGATCGATATCACTCATGTTACAAACTTAGTAATGAACCTAATCGGCAGTAAATTTTTCTTCCTAAAACTTTGATACACTGTAAAAGATGGTCAATGGTTGTGTCGTATTTTAAGCCATTTAACCGGATCAAAATCGCAACGACTCGGGAAGTGAAAAATCCGATTATCAAAAATCCGTTTGGTCTCAATTTGCGTGGACTCCGTGAGTTAAGGCATGAGCGAACTCGATTTCATAACTTCACGATGACTTTTTACTTCCAAGGTCTGGGGCGTAGCACTGACAACTCATGGAAACCTTGCAGTTTGGACAGAAAATGTATTTTCAAATCGTTATGTAATGAAAATATTTTTTTGTGGATTCGATATTTTACACTTATTCTGTACGTTGTAAACCCACATTTAGGGACCGTGCATTGATCCACACGTCCACAAGGGAAAGGAAAAGGCGTAGGGGTTTTAAAATTGAGGCATCACTAGGCAAGGGGGGAGGGTGGGTGTAAAAACAGTGGACGCCTGACTTTGCCCAAATTTCGCTGTCACCGCATAACCCGGGTGTCGTTGTATCGCGAAAACAGGAAACCATTTCCCGGAGATGTCCGTTTCACAGAAACTTGCATTTCGTTCCCGAAAAAAAAAGAAATTTTTTCATTCGGGGAGGTAACAAGCAAAGGGGAGCCAAAAATCCGGCCCCTTCGGAACAAAAATAAAGACAAAAATATTTTCCACATTTTTAACGCCAACTGGACTTTTGCTCAGTCGGCTTAAGACCATCAGGATTTTTGATCTATCAGATATGTCACCATCCAGATTATTTATCAACCATCTGCGTGTTGGTACTTGCAAACTCGAATATAGCTCTGTACCTAAGCACATATTTAGACTAGAACTAGAGTAAAGATATTATGATTACTCAATGCCTTATCTGCTAACTTTCTTTCTCTTTAGATTCGACAGCATCATAATAGGCAAGATTTTCGATTCAAGCACCTCACTCTATATCCCCGCCGGCACCATCATCCATCAGTAAATGTAGCTCAATCTCTACTATGCGCCCTCTTCGGAATGACTCTATCAAACCGGTCTCGGCATTTTCTTCCTTTAAAATCTTCAACACAGCAGGACCTCTACAAATTGTTACTGAGAAGTCTTTTCATGCAAACGTTCCATCTTACTCAGTTTCCAGGCGTGCGCTCCATACATTATGAATTTTTTTCCATGTGTTTTTGCATGCAAGGAGGGGGAGGGGATTTTAAATTTGTCTTTTTTAGCGTGCGCACTATTTGAATGGCCACGCAAGGACTTTTGGAGGTCCCTAGGCAAACGCGTAAGCCCGGCGGTAAATCCATCACATGATAGTCTGCGCTCAATTAATGAAATTATTGAATCGCGGATGTAAGTACACACAGCTCATCATCGCTGGTACATACTGGCGCATATCCCCGTTCCTCTTTATTATTCCTTGCACTACGAGTTTCTTAAAACCAGCGCACACTTCTGCATGGGGCTCATAACGAGAGTAAAAAAAAGTAAAAATTGTTCCTATATTTTGTGCATTATGGCGCTCCGGTTGAATAATTTATTTCGGTAAAAAAATTCCTCAATGACCAACCATACACTACATGGAAAAAGAATAACAAAAATAAAATTTTATAAACTCAACTCACATGTTAAATCCAACAATGTTTTGTGGTTTAAATGTTTGCATAACAAAAGAAGTGGATTTTTGTGGATTTTATTTAAAAAATGGTCCTTTTTATTTTTCAATTCGAATTTTGGTTTTTAGTCAGCGCATTTTTTTGTTGTGTGTATTTAATTCTATTTTGTATGGTTGAAAATACCTTTAAATATTATGTCTATAATGTGGTTTAGACCAACAACTACGTGTATTCACTTTTATGTTGCAGGAGCTGCAGCACATACGAGAATCGTACAAGTACAACTGTTTCCATTCATTTCATCCTCTTAAATTCGTAATCATTTGAAAATTCTTAAATGTTCCATGCAAGAGATATGAGTCAGCCATTACACAATTATCAGGATTACGTTAATAAACCGAACCAACACTGTTAATCCTTTAATACGAACATAAATACGATTTAAAATAACAATAGGGCACTCAGTACTTCGAAATGAATCAACCAATCAAAAATTTCCAAAACATATAATTCATGCAACCACTCGTATAGAATTTAAACGACTCTCGTACAGGATCTGTAGTAATGCGAATTGTAACAGGGGCTATTTAGGCGGAATTTTTCATAACTTTCTCAAAAATTCATCGTTTCCTAGGAATCAGAGCAAACTGAACTCAACAGACTGACAAAAACTTACTTAGCTGTACTCAAAATCAAAACATTAGGTGCTGTCGAAGTAATAGGGAGGAACATATCGGGTATTTCATATATCCATGTCTTTCAAAATGTCGGTCTACGTAAGAAAGTCAAGTTGTTCATATATGTATTTATCACATTCGAGCCTATAATAAGCCAATTATTGCACTAATAATGGGGCTATAATCGGCTTATTATAGTCGACTTTCTTGTTAAAAGTAGGGATGTAATGACGCTATTATAACCCGGTTCTTTAATGATGACGTAGGCTAGACTGAATGAATGAGAATGAAACATGTGTTGTTATGACAAGCGTTAATGGCGTTTGTCCTTATTTATTTACTACCACACATTTGATGTGAAACAAATCGTTGCATTGACCCGAACAAGAGACAAATTCGGAATTTGAAATTGAATTACAACAAGAGAATTACAATTACAATTACAACAGATAATTATCAAAGACACTTTAGAATGAGCGAAGCAATATTCAAATCAAGAATAAAGGCAAAAATAACGAGCAATGTAAAACACGTCTTATCAAAGCAAATGTCAATATCGCATATGCAAGTCGGAACGACTATAATATTTATTATAGTCCGTCTATAATTTTCGATTCGACTATAATATCATGACGTCAAATCTCAAATTTAAAAAACGACATGAGTCTGTCTAACACCTAATAAAATGCCCAAATGATCTAAACTATCATATTAACCAAGGGGTAAATAGCTTGATTATGGTGTCGGTACGTTAATATACCTCGGGCTAAGACTTACTATCAGGTCGAAATTCCTTATCAAATTTTCAGGTCGACCTGATTGACCTGAAATTTTTTTTTCTGCTCAAAACGTTTTCTTTTTCAAGGATTTGAAGGAAAATGTTGACAAAATCAATTTGAATTTTTTACCTGAAATTGACTTGATAGTAAGCCTTACTCGGAGCAGAGCTCGGACATTCACTTCACCTCGACTATAATGGAGCCATTATTTCCCTTGGTTAATAATTTATTATTATTTTTTCATTTAGCGTACGATAACAATTCGAATAAGTCATTCCAATAACTAATACTAACTTAACATGTTTCGTCTTGTTCAGACATCGTAAGTTTTTATTTTTCACCTGCACCTCTTCTAATTTTCACATTTCGCAGTGTTTTTACAGCCATTTATGCCCAGATTTTTATGACAGGTTTTATCGCAGGGTAGGTCGAAATCGTACAAATTGATACGTTTTCACCCACACTGGCGACATCTTGGCTTTTTCTTCCAACAATGACTTTTTATTGAAAGAATATTGCAATAAAAGAGAGAGTTGATTTTTAAATTAGCAACATTTTCCGACCGGCGGCGTAAAGCGTAATTTCTTTATTTTTTTTTTTTTTTGTAAAATAGCCCCTGTATGGTACTGCTAAACTTCTCCATGCATTGCATTCATATATGAGTACAAAATTCCTAAATTTTCATTTATTTTGCTCACTATAGTTCCATTAATACGTTGAAACAACTCAAAATCCCGAATTATTTCATATTAAATATACATAATGCACTCCACGCACCTATGTCGACAAGCTCTCGAAAATTTCAAGAAAACAATGTGTATGTTCCCAATTCCGAGATACGATTGTGAATTATTATACGGTAGGCCTCTGAAAAAAATACATGAAAGGAATGGAATTATGGAACCATGAAACCCTCAAAACCAACAAAAATCGAAATTTTACACAAAGTTTGTAAAAGGATCTCAAAAATATATCCTCAGTTTACCATTTTTAACGAACAATTTCTCAAAACGTGTATTGACGTCATTTCCAAAACTTGAAAAATAAAATGTTCGGACCACGGAAATGAATGTCACGGTACACGGGTACACACACCATAAAATACTCAGTTGCTTTCTGACAGGTTCTCCGTTTTTGATGAAAACCAGAGGCGCGTTTAGCATTTTAGCGCCACTGGCACACTAAAATCCAGCGCCAATTTTTTAATTTACGATGCTTGCGAATCTTTTCAAAAATTTTATTTTTGTGACCCTCACCCCACCATCTCAATATGAGTAATTTTCTCGTGAATTTTTTATCTAATTTTTGACGATTTATCTTAAGATTCACATCATTGCAGGAATGTGTTGTTCTATCAATAATTGTTTTAAGAAAAAATCACTCGACGCCACGGAAATATATTTAAAGTTTTCACTACTTTGTGTAAATTGTTTCTGACGTTTATTTATTTAATACATTTAGACTGAAATATACAGGGCCTGTATACTGACAGTTTGCTCTGCTGATTGTGATTCCACGTTCATAACTTCTGCAGATCGTTTTGCAAATGTGTACGCCGCTTCACTAGTAAGTTTTGTGCTGTTAAGACGCTTCCAGTCGTCAAATCCTTCAATAAACTCTCCACAAGCTTCTCTCGTAAAAAACAAACAATGGGGAAACTCACGACGACGACGTTAAAAGGTAATCGGTGCTTAAAAGTGAATTTCTTAACTTTTTGACATTCCAAACAACTCTGTCAAAACCATTGATGAACCTATTTTTGATAATTTTTAGCTGAAAATTAGCATTACACCCAAATATTATTAATGAAATCCATAGATATGATGCTTGCGGAGCGATTGACAGATAGCTGGAAAAAATTGAATGTGTTTTTTACACATGTCAAAAATTTCAGAAATTAACTTTTAATTTCGTTGTCGTGAGTTTCCCCAATATGTGCAAAATATTTAATATCCATGTTCGTCTGACGATTTCAGCCTTAACTTTCGGTTTGAAGAATAGAGTGCGTGTACAGGTTCGGTTTCTGCCAGAAGTGTGCTGTTGAGATTAAGAAAAATCCATTTCCTCTAACGTTTTGGACGAATTCTTCAGGAATTGATTGAAAACATTTGAATCAGACAAGCACCATTTGGATGGATCATCCCCGAGTGGTGTTGTAGCGTCGACAACTACAGGTGAAAACGAAATAGAAAATATTTTCTTGGTTTGGTTCTAAATTTTATAGGACATTCTCAATGAAAAGGGCGACATCCATTATCCTCGTAACGTCAATATCATCAACTAAAGATAGTCTGCTCCAAACGTCAAAATTCTCAAATAAGTTAGTCTGCTTCAAATGTCAAGTGTGTAGAATGTGCTCCTATCTATTTTTGTTAAGAACTGCCATTGTTCATGGCTGTCACCTAGACTCGTAGATGATGCACTTTCGAAAAAAAATTCTCCATTTTTCGTTTTATTTAAAACTTTTTCAAACTCCGCGTTTCTTCGAGCTCTTGCTTTTCGAAAATCCGTGCTAGTTTTTTTTTGCTATTGGTTCGGTCGTCATTGCGCAAAATTTTCATATTTACTTTCCAATTCGAATAAACTTGAAAGTTTCAATATGAATCGGAAGAAAGTATGTGTACTAAAGCTAAATAGAACATTATGGACCATATGCAGTGTTGCAGCGCAGGTACACTTGGTGTACTAAATCTCTTGGCGCGCCAGTTTGAAATTACGTGTTTTCATAACGATAGCCACTTCTTCAGATGTCAATTGTTTACAGTGCCAATTTTTTCTAGCGCCAATCTGTTCCAGCGCCATGGCCACGTGCCCACTTTGCCCATAGGTTAATTCGCCACTGATGAAAACTTACGAAATCTGGTAAAATTCGGGAAGCTCTGTGTTGGAGTGAAAGAAGGTAGAAGTGATGGTAGATCAAAAATAAGTAGGAGGGGGTATGGTTGGTTTGGATGCTGCTCGTGGTGCTAGTATTCCATTAGAAGGAAATTGGACGCCTTATTGATGTAAACACCTCGGTAAACACTCGCTAAGCGACAAGGAGTACGGTACACTTACGGCTTATTGCGTTGCAGAAGGGTGTTTGGAATCTCTAAACAAAACACTTTGGGATTGAGGAACCGAGCGGTTCATGATACATCACTTGTATCCCATTGGCCATGAGAAGGAGCCACAGAGGTGGTCGGCCCCGTTTGAATTCCTTATTATTGGCGATTACCTGTGCAATTCCGCTATCGTTATTGGTACGGGAAACAGAAATTCATTTAAATACACGAAAGCGTTGATAAGAGCGAGACAGATACAGTACACAATGTGTCACTCCTACGAACATGTCCCAGTGTCTCCACACGCTCTCAATGGTATTTGTACAGGCACCTGTCTCTAGATCTTTGAACGTTTTTGAACGGTTCAACGCTTAGACAGTTGTAGAATTGCCAACAATCGGAGAAAATTGTTTTGCCAGATAAAATGAAATGTTTCATTTCTTTTTTACTCATAATGAAGAAATAGATGACACTTCGGCGCAAAATTTAAAATTTCTTTCGCGCATTCAAATTTAACGCAAAAATTTGAAGATTTGGGAATAACTTAATTGGCTGGGGGTACGTTAAAAATTTAACTTATCTGTGTTCTGAGTAAAAATGGATTGAACCGGCTGTATGTACAGCAAAACAAATTTACCTTGGCTATCCACTGGTAACATGAAACATAAACTGCTCTTTCTTTTCACGCCTCAAACAGCCCATTTCCCCTCCACAATGTGACCACGACTTGAACGAAGTTATACTGAAAAGTCGATGCCCATCAGATTTTATTGCTGATTGTGAAAGAGGGGTCCCCTACGAGTTCGAAACTACTTTTAGTGAAATAAATTTTCTGGTAAATTTTAAAGGAAATTGATAAAAACTATGTTTTTCCATACATTTTCCAAATTTGTGTAAAAGTGATGAAAAAAATTGTTGCGTACAGGCGTTTTTATAATTTTTATCGATAAACAACATAATTGTAAGCAAAAAATTGTTCTACAGTATATCTCTAAATCTTTTAGTTTTTTTATAGAGCTCCACCTGCCTCCGATTTTGACCAAATTCAGTATATCAACGTAGCTTTATATATTTATCCGGATCAGAAACGGAATAAAATGGATTGCTAATCCTGTAGGATGGAATATGCGTTGAATGTACCATTTCCGTTCAGAAAGTGATTAAATTTACCTTCCGTTTAATTTGTTATGTTTATTCCTCTCGTCATGGGGGGCGTTGCCCCCATGGATTATTTCATTGGGAGCACTTGCCTCCCTGCCCCCCTATAGTCGGCGCCGCTGATCGCGACGCCAGGTAAGTTTGTGCTTCAGAGGTGGAAGCCAACGAAATTTTCTTGTATTGTCCCGAAGTGTCCACTGGTGGGTAGCCATGTGGCTTCTCAAACTAGCTAAGCGGTGACAGAGGACTTTTGCGTAGGTCCCTACCGAAGTGGGTCGGTTAAGAGCCGATCCGCAAAAGCCCACACCAAAAGTAAAGTCGGTATTGCGGATCCCCAGCGCCTGGTTGAAGTGCCTATTGGCGCTGCAACGCGGTGGCTGTGGTACATAGTGAACTGGGTCGCAACAGCTCACGTGTTGAATTTGGGCGACTACTAACCTTTATCTTTCCAGGGCAACCAGGTTGAAGAAAAAGTAGTGGAGAGGTCGGTCCCAGACGTTTTCCGCTTGATAGGAAAGCAAAAATAAATGTTAAATGTCATGTCGTGTTTACCCTAAAGTATCTGAAGACTCCCTTTCGTCTCGTCATGCTAACCTCAAAATGCACATCACGACTTTCTGTATTATTTCCCGCCTCATCATGGACCTCTATCTATTTGACATGCACTTACAATAAATTTAACTAATAAACATGTCCATTCAATGTTCCTACTAACCGTTGATATGGCTTCTTTGCTTCATACAAGTTATTCTTCATAATAGGGTAACGAACTAAACCATTTTAAGGATAAACCAAACTAATCTTCCTAATGCCCAAATAGTTTAAATTTGTACTGAGTCGTTTCGCATGCATTCGTGTAAATATGAAGCTGCAGTAATCAATAATTTGTAGCAAAAATATAGAAGAAGGAAGCCGATTAGAAAAGCTTCTTTGAACAGCTCGAAAGTTTTACCAGTTTGTTCGTTGCTCCACTTCTGTGAATTTGTAAATTTATTTAATTTCACATGTTTGCGTAAAGAAAGGTAGATCAAACGTTCATTGCATATAATATGCGAGAAGCTGTAGACATTTCTGTGATTTGCTGATGGTAATAGTGAAACCTTTTCTAATTTTAACATTCAAAGGCATTTTGTAACGTTTTATATTTGTACTGTTCCACCGCAACGATGTTCTCGTGTATAAATGGTAAAAATACTGACTCAAAATCACGTGTATATATTTTTGACAGGGCCAGTGAAGACACTATACACTGTATTTTGGAATGGGTTGGAATCCTATTTTAAAATCATGCAATTGCGAGGATACATTCATTATCCAGATTTAACCTTCCACGTAGGAGTGTGAGTGTGTCTATGTGTTAACGAGAATACCCTTCTACTAAACATTCATAAAATTAAAATATATATTTGCGAAAAGCACTTAGATGAGGTTTATTTTCCGCTTAATTAAATATTTATGAGCTTCACATTAAATGTTTTTTCCATATATTTTGTTTGATATAAACGGGCAAATTAAGAGCCAAATTAAACAAAAATTCTGAAATATTTAGCTTTTCCTGTATTATACAAATTACATACCGAATGTCGTATTACGTATTACTATATGGATCTAGATATTCCATAATGTGTATTGTAATACAATTTAGATGTTGTATGAATAATTTGTGAAAGTTATAAGGTTCGTTAGGGGTTATCAAGCAATTTAATACCCGAAACAGATTCTCTCTACTAAATGTTATTATGAAATCAAGGAAAATTACAAAAATAAATGTTCAGAGGATTATCTTGCTTGGGGCATTTAGATAAACAAACATTAAAAACTCATATGATTTAAATAATAGTCTTTGATATAAAATTTGTTTGTAATTTTCAAGTAAAAAATGTACCCAATTTTCAACAAAGAACGCGTTTCCGAAAACCTTACCTCTGATGACAAATGATCATCGCTAAGCAGCTATGCACTCACACCGTCAACGTTTCACACAAAGTAAAAATTACTAAAATCATTATAAAATTACAATGCCCTTTCATTGCTTGTTTAAACTGACCAATTAGGAACTCGTAAAATAATCCACACATTTTTGCAGTTTTTAGACCCATTCTATTTCCAAAGATGTTTTTGGTTAAAATAAAAAGAAAAGTATTTTGAAGTCAATTTTCCTTTTTCATTTCAATATTGAAGCAAAATCGGAGAAAATGTGTTGGTCCGTCGGTGACGTTTATCTAAGTCTCCCGTAAGTTCGCCAAAACGAAACTCACATTAGTACTCTTTGAAATCAATCATGAAAGCTGAGTGACAGAAAACAATTTGTTAGTGTTAATGGTGCGCTTAGTTCCCCACTTCAAATAGTCAGTGGTGTTCCGCAAAGGATCCACCCTGCCTTCATTGGGCTATTCCACTCAAAAGTTGAAAATAAAAAATTGGATGACCTGGGAACCTATTTTCCGGTTAAGCCATTCGTCTGACAATGTTTTCTTGTATGAGGGACTAGAGGTGTGCGCCGGACGCAAAATATCGGCGGCGGCGGAAGTGTGTTTTTTGAAACGTCGGCGGCGGCGCAATCGGCTAGCCGAGATTTTTTTTCTTCGGCGGCGGCGGAATTTTTTTTCCGAGTCTCGGCGGCGGCGCACTCGGCTAGCCGACATTTTTATTTTCGTCGGCGGCGGCGCAATTTTTAGAAATATTTTCGGCGGCGATCGGCGCGGCGCAAAAAAGTGAATCGTAGAAATATTTTTTGTTTTGTAAATTACGACGACGTATTCGAAAATATCCTTGAAGACGACGACGAAGGATTTACCGCTGCCGAGAGGTTACTTTCAAACGTAGTAGTACTATCAAATAGCCCGGATGACCCTTTGGAAACTATTGACAAGAAACAATATCATACCGTTAAAGGACATTGAAAACTCGTTGGTACAGCATCCGGATAATGTTAGAGAGTCTCGGTTCTCATCGGGTCGCTGTGAGCAAAGTGTTGTGTCTTCTTGAAGAACCAATGTCAATACAAATCAACGAGTGGGACACAATCCAGGACACAATCCAGGGTAGGTTTTTTTAAAAAAATTTCGAGAATCTGTGGAAATGTTTTCGTCTGAGAAATGGCCCACTCTTTCAAATGTATTGCTAATTCATTAAAATCCGACCAAAGAGACAGTGAATTAATAGCGTCATTGAAAGTAAGGATGGCAGCAAACCTTGATATTGGTAGAAACGTTGCTAGATCCGCGGCTCCAAAACTTACCGAAAGTGCTGTGTGAGCTACAGAAAAGAAAATTCTCTAAATTCGAATTTTTAAAATCAGAATGTTTGAAAACTGATCCGCCCGAAAAGACTTCTTCGCAAAGTTCTGTAAGGCCAGAAAAGAATTCAAAGAATAGACAATCAACTGTTGCTGAACGTTGCAGCCAAACATGCATATTCCTCTACCGAATCACAGGTGAGTAGTCAAGTCGATGAAGAAATTCACAAATATTTCTTGACTGTCATCCCAAAAGTCGATATTGATCGATTTGACGTTTTATTATTTTCGAAGAACCATAGCAAAATATGCCATATCCCTCAGAGCTAGTAAAAAGGTATCTTTGTATTCCAGCTACGAACACATCTAGCGAACGCGCATTCTCGTCGGCAGGGTTAGTCGTGAATGCGAAGCGCAGTACTTTGGGGCCGAACGTCGTCGATATTGATAGTTTGATAGTTTTAAATGATAAGTTTTAAATGGATTAAATGAAGAAATTTATAGAACGAAATTAGTGATCATTTGTTAAATTGAAATCTGAGAGTGAGATTAAATTGATTCAATAAAGAAATATATAAAAATACATTGTGACAAAACTGACTCCGTTTTTATTCGAAAAAAATATTGCGCCGAAATGATTTGTCGGCAGCTGGCGGCGGCGCGACGTTTTTTCAGCGTCGGCAGCGGCGCACGGCTTAGCCGACCTTTTTTTTTCTTCGGCGGCGGCGCAATTTTTAGGCCCTTTTTTCGGCGGCGCCGTTTGACTGCTTTAACATGTTCCAAGCAGCATCCCTATTTTTTTCCATGAAAAATGATCTTTTAAAACATGTGCAAGGGACCCGCACGCATCAGAATAAATGTAGCAAACAGAACAGATGTTACAGAAAGACTCGATCTAAATCTAAATAAATATTGCCTTGTCTCTTGAGTATATGCAATTACGCCGAAAGGGCAATATTGAAAAACCCGTCCGAAGCAACTGTAAAATAATTTTTTTTGGGCTACGGCCGACCTTAGTACTAACCTAACGTCCTAAGGGGAGGCCTCGGGCCCATACTTTCAATAAACTTTGGCCCTTTTTTCTCTACAACAATGCAAAGAAAACCTCATCATTAGAGGAATATTCTTAACAAACCACCAACTATTGTGTAGTATCGCGCAGCGTGCGTTGGGTATGCACTACGGAACCTACAGCCCAAATCACTTAACCTATTTTCACTAATTTTTTTTTTCTATTTTTTCCTATGGAAGTCTATATCTTTCATAGAAGACTTTAAAGAACAATGTCCGTGGTAATTTCGCAAATATATAAGTCTAAAAGTTTCACCGACCGAACGTGGCGCACTGGACTTCCACCGAAATGGCCCGGGTTCGAGTCCCGTTGCGACACTGAAGGAAACAGTTTTTCTCTAAGAAAAAAATATAATGCAACGTCCCTAAGGTCACCCAAGCTTCATAAATTGGGCAATTATCGGGACTTCATACCTCTAACGAAACATGTACGTGCAGTGACGTCACTCACAAAAGCATAAATGGTCAAAAAATTGATGTTCAATGGTTGACACATCAGCAAATCCAGTGAGCAAACCAGAGATGGCGCTACTTAACGAGAAGAATAGACACGATGGCGACAGCTCAATCCAGAGAGGTGATATTTTTGCTGGGACTTACGTCTAGTGGGGTAATGTCGTCGTTTTCTATTTGATCCACGATTTTGACTGGGAAAATCGTACTAATTGTCAATGTCACTAAACGAAAATATTTGTTTTGATCATAAAACTAAATACATTTTTTTATTAACATAACATAAATCAAATCACAAATTCGCTTTAAATCACAAAAAAAATCCGTTCGTAATTTTCTGTCGCGATCCATCGTTTCCGGACACAGTTTTATTAAGAAAATGCATTCTGGCTTTCAGGTACAATGAGGCGATTCCTTTTATTAAAATGTAAAAATGTAAGTCGGTAGGTGAGGATCTAAAATGAGTTTCGAGATCTCCGAATAATGACTTGTTGTCGTTCAGTACTTCATGACAATCATTGTCATTTTTGAATGGGAAGTGCATTTCTAGCAGTAAATGTTCTTGTTGACTAACGAATCAACTGATGCTTTTAAAAATGTTCCGAGCAAATGCATCCTTGCTTGATGTTTTCTTTGACGTTTGATCTACCAATCCTCAACAACCAGACGTCTCTGATATGTTCCTCTTTTGGAATCCTTTAGTAAATGTAATTTATTTACAAAAATAAAAAATGTGCTAATGTGTTAAAGTTTACCAATGAAATGATGACGAATCACTTTCACCTTTCTTCCCACTATAATTTTTGCAGTTTTTATAAACACAACTTGGCATATTGCACACTGAATTACAAAAATACAAAAATAACAGAAACGCGCCACCGGAATTTTGATTTTGTTTGGTTATGAAATAACGTTTGACAGTTGGTACGATATTGTTAAATTTTTTTCATTTTTACCGACATTGCCCCTAGATGCATGTCCCAATCGCAATATCCTAGTGTCCCAGCTTATATATCACCTCTCTGGCTCAATCACACATGGGCTCGTGCGGTCCCAGAAGACAAAAGATGTCGTCACCCGGTCGCCGAAACTGCTGGCTAGCCAACCTCCCGGCAACGGCATCCGGATAAACAAATCAACTGCGAATGGAATGTGTGAAAACAACAAATATTAAGTTCTTACGTGTACAAATCATGATGAAATAAACAAACCTGTCGTAAAGACCTATTGGTCTATCATAATTGTAGAGAATTAGAATTTAGTATTACAATTGTTAAAAATAAGATGTAATAAACCGTACGCTAAATAAATACATACCGACCTTCAAAACAACCTGGTGACCACTTCATCATCCGTAACTTTGAAAATTGTCAACCAATTTTATTCAAATTCAATCCAAGAATCATATTTTAAGTTATCTTTCAGAAAAAAAAAGTTTTTGAAAATCGGATAAGATTTACCCGATTTGTGTATTTGGGCCCTCGTAGAGTCTCAGTTTTAGGGCCTTTGCTGAGTCTAAAAGCTCAAAATCTTAAGAGCGTGTCAGATATTTTGACAGTTCTATGTTTTGCGATGTTTTTTCATAGCATATTTCTAAGGCAGTGATCATCAATTTTAAATTCCGAAACATCTACTATTTGCATAACACATCTCTTTATAGATTCTCTGAATCAGAATATTTTGACAGTTCTATGTTTTGTGATGTTCCTTCATTGCATATTTCTAAGGCATTGATGATCAATTTTAAATTCCGAAACATCTACTGTTTGCATAACACATCCCTTTATAGATTCTCTGGATCATAATATATAATGATTGAGTCTTAGTGTCAAAATTTTATCTGAAAAAACATCGCAAAGACTCGGCGAATGCGATGTTTTCTCAGATCAAATTTTGACACTAAGACTCAATAATTATTTATTCTGATGCATAGAATCTATAAAGGTATGTGTTATGCAAACAGTAGATGTTTTGGAATTTAAAATTGGTGGTCACTGCCTTAGAAATATGCAATGAAAAAACATCGCAAAACATAGAACTGTCGAAATATCTGGCAAGCTCTTAAACGTTTCTTCCATGAATTATCGGGCATGTCCAGACCTTCGAAAAGAAAAAAATTGTATGTACAAAATCCCAAAAACCAATTTGACTGCCCGTTCTCGGCGGCCATAAGGCGGACGAAATTCTGCCGGTTTTAAAAATCGGATGTCTTTCGGCCATTTTCTAAAAAGTAATGGCATAAGGCTTCCTTTTGCAATGTATATTAAGCTAAAATATCCCAAGGACATCCGATTTTTAGAAAATGTCCGAAAGACATAGTATGCATTGCATGCATTCAATTTCATTTAGAGAATTTTAAGTCGGTTCAATGGACAGACATAATGTTTTGAACAATATTACACCTGGCATTAATTGATATAAAAATTGACTATTTTTCGAACAATTGTGTCATCTTCGTACTGGAGAATTTTGCAAAATCGCTTTAATCAAATGGTTGCAAAATAGTTTTTGAAGATTTTGAAGTTAGGGGACTCTCACTGGACGAACAAACCATCTCCTAGGCGGGCAAAAGGAGGGTGATACACCTTCCTAGGGTTTCGACATTAAGACCTCACGCCGAAAGGTACCTTATGTTTTACAAAGTTTGATGATGATGATAAGGGATTTATCAGCATACGTAACAATTTCGAGTTAAAACTGATCCCGATTACAATTTTGAAAGTAGTCCCCCAGATGACTGCAATTCCATTATAAAATCCTATTTGTCTACAGTCAGTTGTCCAGAGAATATAATGGTCACAGCCTATTAGCGTAGCAGGTGATCCATAGTTTACAGTCTCTCCAAAACTTCAAGAGAGTCTCTAAACAAATTCTAAGAAAAAAAACCATTTGAAGTTTCGTTATTTCGAAATTACAGAAATTACGTTAAGCGTGATAGGTATGAGTTGTTAAGTGTAGTTCTAAATGTTGGAAAAGCTCTAATCTGTTTTATGGACATCGGTAATAAAATGGTGAGGTTTTTCGTTGAGATTCTAACCGAACAACTAACAATAAGAATGATTTGTGTTAAAAACCCTGAATTGCACATTTTGTGAAGAAACTGTACGGTAACATTAACTTATTCAAATTATTACCTCTTGGTAATTGTTTATTATTTCTCTAGCATGTGTTGAAGAGGTGGAGCTACGTGTTGCGCATGTCATGCATTAAAATCGCAATCAAAAGAATCAACAAGTGGGCGTCCTTTATTGTTGTTATGACACGTTTCATTGACGCAGTGTAACTATAACTTGAATCACAGCATGTGTCGTTTCCAAATGTGAATTGTATGGAAACAAAACATTTCTGTATCAAATCGTTTAATTTTGTCAAAAGAGTGTAGAGAAAACTAAAAGAAAAATTGCATTGATATGTTCATCAACAACAATAACAATGGAAATTAGGTTTTCTCTTTCCCATTTTTAGTCTTTGCTTTATCCGAACTAAGTGTAATCTCTTTATGAAAAAAACTATAATTTATTTTCTATTTTTCATTCAGCACATGCGCCAAATTTGAATATCACATGCCATAACATTGTTTCCACATGCGATTTTCCTCATTTAATAACTGATTTTTTTTTTACTCTGGAAAGTCGGAAAATGGAAAATGCATAGGTGGAAAATTGATGCATAATCGTTCTCATTGAGAAGAGGTAACATGTGCCACTATATAAAGAGAGTGTTTTTTGTCAAAATGTTTAGTTTTCGACGGTTTTTGAAAGTGTTAGGGTAGATGCATTGTAATTGCCAAAAATTAACTGTAATGAAAACTGTGGGTAATTTAAAGTGTCGAAATTAATCCATTTTTATGAACTTTTTATGAGTTGTCTTAGCATTGATTGTAGTGATTGTTTGTTGTGATGTTTTGTATTTCAAAAATTCAGTGAATTGAGTCGTGTGATAGAATATTACATTGTGTGTCAGTTATCGTGTTACTCCAGTTTCTTCAACTATTACAATTGATGGAAGGTTCATTTGTCGTAAGTTAATTATTTCCAAATATTTTTTAAATAATGAAAAATCCATTCGTTGACGTCATGTTACTAAATTACGAAAAGGAAGTATTGAGCTGTAAAATTTTGAAAACATTTGTGCTTTGAATTAAAGTGTCGTTGAATTGTAAATTACAATTTTTGTTTTATTTTCGTGACCTTCATTTTTGATGTCAGGCTTAAAATAGTACATCTAATCGTATGTTTTATCAGTTTTGAATATAAATATTCAACGAAAATTTTGGAAACTAATTGAAAATTCCATGGATAACGGTTGTTCATGCAAGAGGAATTTCGCAACAGAAACAAATTGCTGAATATTAATTTATCGTATAGGATATGAATCAAATGATCAAAATAGAACGAATTTAATTTATATGATCAACTAGACAATTCGATTGACCATGTTGGTTGCAAAGCGATAACGATATTGCCAGACTCTGTTATCTTGTCATCGAAGCGATTGATTTTGGTTTTAAACTTGTTGTTACTGTAGGGCCTTTCACTTTTCTAAGATGTTTCCTATTCTCCTCCTCTTTAGTAAAAGTATACCCCGAAATTGTCAGTGCAAGAAATAAATTCGAAAATCTAATAATGAATAGTATATTACAAGTGATATCATGTAAACTGCCGTTAACATAAGGACGAAGCTTGTTGAAATTATGTTTTTTAAAATACGTGTAATGATCACACATTTAGTGCCTAAAAAAGTACATTGCATTCGGTCACATAAGTAAATATTGCGATTCGCACAGGCAGAACACCTTCATTTTCATTGTGATTCAAAGCAAGTAAAGTTTACATTTGTGAAACTAACAAATAGTTATTTACGTAACTGAACAGAAGGACGAAAAATTGGGGGAATTTTCGTTTCCGACGCATGTTTATACTTCGATCAAAGAGTAGCAACTATTTGCGGCGAGCGTGGTGGTGATCAGTAAATAGAAAATCTCTTGGGAAAAGTGCCAGATGGGAAGATGCCTAAACAAAATGAGCAGCATTTCCCCGATCGCTATCTTGATGTTTTGCGATAGAAGAGCTTTGATTTAGGTTCATCAGTTTCATTTACTTATAAAATTGATGGCTTTCGTACTCCATAATCGCACTCTATAATCTCTAGAGCGAAAGCTATGAATTCATTGTCGTTTCCTACTAAGCATTTACCTCATTTACCTCTATTCGAAGCTATGAGGCTCTGGCTAATGCCGCCTGGACGTGGACATTTATCATCGTCTTCTTTCAAGTGTAGATGGGATTATTGATGTTGATAAGTACAAAGTACAAGTACAAGTACAAGTACAAGTACAAGTACGAAGTACAAAGGTCCGTCTGTCCGTCCCGTCGTTTTTTTCTAAACGGCTGCACTGATCGCCCTAAACTTTTTTTCTCTGAAAGATTACACGTTCCGTGATTCCGGCTCAGAGATTTTTTTAAAGGAAAGAGTGAGTTCTCTATTCATTGAAACTGGTTAATTCAGACAAACCGTCAATTTTATTCTGACTTTCTTACCCATATGTATTTTTACAAGTATCCGTTGATGCCTTTGTAACTTTTTCTATGTTATCATTGTTGGTGGTGCACCTTATGTACCGATTTTTATGCACATTACAGCTATTTCCATCTCTTTTAATTACACCTGAAAGTATACTGCGCATGTATCTACGGACTTCGTGCCATTGTGCTGAGTGGTATTTTACGCTTTACGCCTATAAGTGCTTTATTCCGGCTCGTGTTGTTATTACATTAATATACGAACGCCTATTTATCGCTTGTTGATTCAATATCAGAGTCATAGCATGGATTTTTTTACTGATAGGTCAGCGATTTCGAACAAACGAACTTTGAACACAATACTGGAATGTTAGACTGCATTTTAACACACTGCGCTCTTGAGTCGACAAAGATGGGTTCCTTTGAGCAAGTCAGTCAAGTGGTTCGGAAGATATGGTCGGAAAAGTGACTAAAAACATGGTTTTTGAGGGTCGGTGAAACTTTTTCACTCAGCAAGTATGGCACGAATATTGTTCATTTTGTTGTCAAATGAAAGCATTTGATCTCAAAAAACTGGGAATTTTTTTTTGAAGAAATCGGGTCAGTGGTCTGGGTACTGTGACCAATGGAATGGACGAAATTGAAATTCTTGATCATATACAAAAGCAGATGATTTTTCGCCTATATCTGCTCAACTATGCAATATGGAGATTTACTGTCAAAGGTCAAGTTGCAGAGAATAAAATTTTAGAGAACATGTGTTTCAGGCTTTTATGAAAAATGGACCAATCCTGGGACATGAGCACTTCTAGAATTGGAAGTGGTAACCCATATCTCTAGAACTATGAGAGTTAGAAAGTTGTTTCCAAAGACAAAGTTGTAGAGAATAACATTTTAGAGAACGCGATTTTCAGGGTTTTAGGAAAAAAATCGACGCATATCTCTAGCAGTAATTTGCTGCCTTTAGAAGCAGTGTTGGTGAGAATTACATTTTAGAGAAAAAAATCTCAGCATTTCTTGGAGAAACTACCTTGTCTTTTTGTGATACGGTGCAGGGGAGAATATTTCGGTCAACACAATCAATGATCTCAGACGTATTTCGGTAGGGCCTTTGACATCTTTGAAATTCTTTTAGTTATAAAAGAACGTAAAACATTGTATTTTTTGCTCATTTCTATATTTAGATACATTCGAGTCTTTTTGCCACATCTATTTTGATACGGACAATTCCTGGTGTCTGCCATGTCTTCCAGCACTGAAACGACACTTCGCCCCACGGCACACACAGCGCAATTTCTTTCAACTGGACACCGCTCTGTAGTGGGCGTAAAGACACCGAGTTCCCCTCCGTATTCCTAGTTCCTCCAAATGCAAACAAAATTTAGAGATAACTGAGAGATAATCATCATGAGATGAAAAAAAAATCTATCTAGTGCTTGATACTTGAACATTTAATGGATTGTATGGTAACGGGTTAGCTCAGTGATACCGCACTTGCTTTCCACCAAGAATATCCGGGTTCAATACTGGTGGGATAAATTCCGCATAGTATTTTTCTGCTGTATCTAGCATGAAATTGTTGATATACCAAAATTGCGCAGAGTAAAAATAAAACACGTCCGTTCAGTTTGAGTTCTGTGATAAGAAGAACTTTATTAATCCAATCTTCTCAGTAATAAAAATCAATGATAGTTCATGACTATTTTTGACCATATGATCAGTATTACGAACTACTTTCCAACAGAAATTAACGTTGCTAGGGACAACCAGTTTTCATAATTTGGGCAGTTGTGGATAAAATAATAACCAGAAGAAATCTTAATGGAAGTCACGTGGTCATGTGGTCCAAAAATGCCTTCTGATAAAACACATTGGCAGAGCATTCTAAGCCCTACTAGTTTCCGCAGTCCGCACCTAGTTCATCGTAGTTGGCACGAGGTTTGAATGACACTGACACAGTAAAAACTTCTCTAACGAAAAAATTTCGAATCCACATGAGTAAAAAAGCTCATAAATTTGCGAAACTAGTAAACATAATGATCTAGCCTATGACCCGGACGGGTTGTAACAGCGTATTATTTATATATTTATGTAACACTAAAAGCTTTAAAAGCATCCCACAACATGCAAGGTATTTTGACGTTGCAATAATCAAGTTTAATGTCGAAGACTTTTTCTGCTGATGGGTGGACTTTAGTATATCAATTTTAACAATTAAAAATCCATTAGGATTGAAAGCCAATTCGCTAATTTCATTATTCTATGGCAGAGGCTGACGCTGCAATTTAATGGATCAATTATTAAAATTTATGCACTGCACTGATTTAACATCTAATTATTCAAAATTAATTTAGGAATGCCAATTATTATTTAAAAAAAACAGTAATAAATAGAAACCGAATATTTATTCGACCGAAAATTGAACTCAATATATTTTATATCAATATTTTCGCAATGATTCATTAATGAAATATTCTATCATGAACAATTTTTGAATTTCTGCCTCTATTGTGTTTTGAATTTCAATGAATAAAGCGAATAAAAATTTCACTAATCAACTCAAATCATTTAGCTAATTAAGTAGTTGTTACTCTAATCCCGTAATAAAAACCAATTACCGTGTCATTTAAATCCTTTCTGTTTTCTATTTTTTAGTTCACATTTCCAAAATAAATTTTTCCTATTTAAATGCACGTTATTTTTTATTAAAATTTTGTTAGACATATTTTGTAGTGGTATATG